>VDFB02322574.1:31661-46771 GCA_007258455.2 Sequoia sempervirens | reverse complement strand
TGTTTGACAGAATACCTCAAAGAAATGTGTTCTCATGAGATGCAATGATCACAGGATATGCACTAAGGAAAACATTAAGGATTATGAAAGACATAACGAATTACGGCTCAACAAGGAGCAAATCGGATGGACCAAGTGAGTGCGTACCATTTCCACTACTTGGAAACAGATAAAATAAGTATTCCAACGAGTTTTAGAGAGGCAATTAGTTGGCAGGATAAGAAAGAGGTATAGGCTTTTGGTAAGGGCGCGATCATCATCTCAAGCATGAGAGGTCGAAGGCACACAAAATGCCATGATGGCAGGGTACACACAAATAGTCTGCAAGCTATGGGGCTTAGAATTTAGAACTAATCTTCTCTGATTTCATTGTTATGGTACCTTCACCACAAAAGATATTATCCGATTAACAGGATCACTCTAGAAAGACATGATTGGGGCTGAGGTATGTAATGGGCGATGCACGAATTCCTTTCCTCATTTTACTCAAATATTCACAAAATAATGGTAGTAAGGGGAAAACATGACAGGTTAGATCGACTGACATAAATACTCACCATGATAATATAATGAATTGGTTTAAGAAGATAAAACCGCAAGGCACAGGTCTAAATATTAGATCTCAAATAGTCATGAACGGCTAGCATTATCATCACCCATGATTATTCATTATGCACAGGGACCTTCATGCCCAAGTTTCGATCTTATTGCATATCGACTTTCAACTATGGAATGAAACGATTTAGCAATGCACAATAAAATATTTCTTATATAGCTTCCAAGTATTTTCCTGGGGCAGTTTATAATGAACATACCTCGTTGAATTCGTCAATCGTCCAACATACTCAGAGGATGTGAAAAATTCCTTCGATTTCAGATTTTCTTCCTGCCAAAAACCCCCCGGGCATCTCTACTTTCCTCCCCCCAAAAAGACAGCCTCTGTCCCAGAAGAATTCCATGCAAGAAACATGCAAAGAAGAGAGTGTAAGGATAGGCACGTGGAATGCATGAAGCCAGGTCGAGAAATGGGTGAGAACAGGTGTAAACTTTTAAAAGCCCCAATTTTGCATTTCTCTTTTCTTTCCTTAGATAAAGGTACTTACATGCTTAATTAAAATGTCTTATGATTTTAGTAATAATGATATTAATTATAATATTTATTTTATTTTATATCAATGCAAAGATTTTAGAATATTAAATTTCATCATTTGTAATAACATTTATGGAGGTAAATAAAATGTGTCATTGTTAATCAACACTTTTGTTTGTATTTATTTTCTCAAATTTTATATATATATATACTTATTCTTTATTTTTATTTTATTTTTTCCCTTCTTTAACCAATTATTTTGAAATTCATAATTAACTGCATTCATAAATGGATGAGTAATCCATTTTATTAAATTTGAGAATATTATTATTTATAATGCAATTCTATATTTTTATTTTCATATTCATGAAATATTGTAAATTTATAAATAGGCTTCAATAATAAGTGGTTTATTAATCCATATTTAAATTTAAAATACTCATTATTGATAATTGTAGTTTACAATTTCATCTTAGATAAAGAAATGATATATTCTATTAAATCATTACCCCTTCAAACAAATTTAATAATTTAATTTAATACTTTAATTAAATCCCTAGAGAATTTCTGACATCCTTCGTTTAGGTTTTATTTAATCCATGCACATAAACTCCATTTCTATGTAACCAAACCCATTTAATTTTGAGTGCTCTAACTTCAATGAATGGTTAGTTCCTCCTTCCACATTTTAAATAGAAAATAATCAACAAATCTTTAATTGCAACATATAATATGACTTCTAACAATCAAGATAACAAATCAGAGGGGAAAACCTTCCCTGAGATCCACAAATCAAAATGATAGCAATTTGCATATGAATCAAAAAACACAACTCTGTCAGATGCTTTGTTCTAGCTTGATAGTTAATCACAAAACTTCAATCCGATTTCTGGTATAAACAACTACTGAAGTGCAGATCGAATCACTGAATATGGTTTCCATCCATGACAACACTAGATGACTTGTGCAGTGTCTTTTTCCAACACAAATAAGCTCTCATGTCTCTTTTATCATTTTCTACTTTAAAGAAATTACTCATAGCATGATGTTTAGCAATTTTAAAGTGGGGGCATACATTAGCATTATTACATTGACATTATTGCATTAAAGGTTAATGCCAATAGTGTAACATGATGGATTCTAGGCTTGAGAGATGCACTTCTCATGCCTTAATGACTTGTTTCTTAGTGGTCCCATCTTCAATCTTCTTGACCATTATTTCAAAAGTGTCTAGCATAATGCAACTTGCTAGCCTTGTGAAACCATTGACCATTTTGTGGCACCTTATCAAATTTATCAGGAAGTATAAATTTTTGGTATGGTTGACATATGGAAGGCCTGTTCCATCTGCCACCTTTGTGTGGGTACATACTAGACCATTGTGTGTCTCTCTTTTTCCTTCGGGCTCACTACTGAAATTACACTAGCCCTTGTGAGCATATTTTAATGGCCACCGAGCATAACACAACTTGCTTTCCAATGGATCCATGTGAGCATATTTGATGGACATGGCATAATGCAACTTTCTAGTCCATCCTTTTCCTTTTTGCATTAATTTTGACATTGTATGTTTGTGTATCTTCTCTTGTTGCTTCATATCTTACATGCACGTGTGTACCTTTTACTTATGTTTGTTTCACATGGGATCTTAGACCTTGGGGCTTGGCCATCTCCTTGATCTTTTTCATCCTATCTCTCTAACATTTATGCACTTGGACCTCTCTTGACTTATTTGTCTACTTTAATGTGAGTCTGAGCATAAGTTCATACTCTCACTAAAGTGGGGGCTAAATGTATTGTAAAAATTGTATAACTTTACAATTTCACACTATTTTTGCATCCCCTTAATTAATTGTACTCAATTTAGCTTCTAATTACCTAGATTATGCATTCCAAAGCCTTATTATTCCCGTTTTCTGAAAGGGAAATCTATATCATACAATTATTAACATTGATTAAAATACCTTGGAAATTGAGTGTCTTGGACTTAGGTCCTAAGACCCATTCACCCAAGGGAAAATGGATCCCCTTTAAGTCCTAGCTCCCAATTTTTAATATGTCTTTGGTGGCATTTTAATGATTCAAATTCAAGTTTCAAGTGTCAGATTTTGGAATCTAATTTTCAATAAATTAGATAAACACCTATAAATACATAGTTCTTTTATCAATTCAAATCTAGCACACTTTATGAGAGCAAACATATAGCAAAAATTATTGTCAAGAGCATTGAAGAGCAACATTATTAGTCATCTACATCGGCAATCGAGATCATATCATCATGCCAAAGTTCATGTGTGTTTATGTTCATGTTTCAAGGAGCTAACATTGTGATGTAGGTTTCAAGCATGCAAGCAAGCATTCAAGCATCAAATCAATCAATCAATCAAGCTAATTCATGCAAGATCCAAACCTTAGAGTGATGTGTTTGACTTCAATCCTCTAAGGGTAGTCATTAAGGGTTTGGTGAGTTGTAACAAGCAAGTGTTTATTCATCAATTCCTTCATTCTATCATTATTTTATTATCAAGGTTTAATTTCCAACATGGGGATTGACTAAGGAAAACCCCTATTAAACCAAAAATAAACATTTATCTTCTCTCTTTGTATGTGTAGATTTACAGGTGAAGAAGGACTAAAAGTGGATCAAAAGAGCAATTTTGCAAAGTTGTCAAACTTTTCATCATTGTTGTCAAGCTATAAAAACTCACCTACAGGTTTTATTTCCAACTTTTTGATAGTCAAACCTAGAGGAATTAGAAGCTTAGATTCGGGATCAAAGGACTGCAAAAAGTATTTTTGGACCCCTGCACTAGGATCCATTCACCCTAGGGTGAACCAGTCCTGCTACAAACCCTGAAACTTACTTTTTGGCATAGGTGCACACCATTTTTCCCTTCTCATATCTACCTACAAATTATCATTTTTGTTTTTGTTATCATAGAATTATGCATTTCAAGTATTAGTTCATATATTTTAGTTAGTTAATGCATTTTAAAACATCTCCCAATATTGCAAATCAATCATTTTTGTCATAAGAAAGCAGAGTCCCAAGAGATCCAAAATAGGTTTGACTCACCTCAAGGTTGAAAGTCAATCCTATCCCTTAGTGATCTCCTCTCTTTCTAATGAAATTAGGAAAAAGGTAGGTGTTTTTAAACTTTGTAATCATTCCATATTGAACAACACATCATCTCTCCCCTTTTTCTTTATTTCAACTGTAAACTGATAAATATTCCATTTTTGTTTGGTAGTAAGTTGAGTTTATACATGTGTCCTAATTTTGATGATGATTTTGAAGAGATGTCTAATTTTCCTTATGTTAGTGTCATTGGTAGTTTGATGTATGCAATGGTTTGCATTAGACAATATATAGCCCAAGCAGTGGAGTTTTGAGCAGGTTTATTTCTAACTCTTGTAGAGAGCATCAAACTTTTGTTAAGAGGGTGTTTAGATATTTGCATGGTACTTTTGATTACTATTTGGTTTATCATGGTACCGATGATTTGGTTAAGTCATTGGACATACAGGTTTTTTTTACGTAGATTGGGCAAGTGACTTGGATAGTCAAAGGTCCACTACTATCTATGTTTTTAATTTGTTTGGAGGTGCACTGAGTTGGATGAGTAAAATACAACCTACTGTTGCATTTTCCACCATCGAAGTAGAGTATATGGTTGATACACATGCCTCTAAGGAGGCGGTTTGGTACAAAGACTTGGTAAAGGTATTCATTTTGATTGCAAGACAGTGAAGATTGGGTGTGACAATTAGAGTACCATATGCTTAGCCAAAAAATATATGTATCATGCTCCTAGTAAGCATGTTGATGTTGACACTTTGGATAATGTTGCAGATTCTCTCACGAAGCCAATGACAACAGATAAGTTCTCTTGGTGTAATTTTTTATTTGTATCCCATCGATGTAATTTCAATGTATAATGTCAAGTGGGAGAATGTTAGGATAGGTGACATTATAATTGTTATCCTAAGTTGATATTATGTGTCTTCGCATTCTTTGGAAAATGGTCTAGAGGACATGAGGGGCAAATTATTTAGTATTTATTTTCCTATGAAAATTTGTAATTGCATTCATAGAGGTGGACCCACTACACTGTCAGTTACAAAGCATCCCAGGAGTATGGGGACCACCCAAAAATGCATGTTCTTGCATGTTATTTGCATGTTATCTTGGGTTGGGTTCCCAAGCTTGCATGATCTGGGTTTGAGCCATCAGAGTTGTTAAAGAGTAGTGGAGTGCTCAAGATTGACCAATTCTAATTGGCTATGGGTTAGGTGCCCATGTGCAGGCCATGTGATCATTTAATAATTTTCACCACGCTTATGGGTTGTTCACTAAGGGGGTGTGGGTTTTTCCAAGTGGTTTTACTTGTTTCAAGATACCACAAATGGTATTCTCTCCCACAGACTTCTATGTATTGGAGCATTGAGATGGTGGTTTCATAAGTTTATTTGCAGGTTGTTAGAGAAATGAAGTGTTGCCGAGATTTAGAGAGGAGTGTTGTGTTGTTGTATTTCATTGAAGATTAATAAAAGCATTGTATCTCTTTGGGTGTGGAGTTTTTTTCCCAAAAGGGTTTCTCCACATATATCTTGTGTCACTTGTGGTTCTCAACTTGTGGTATTGTTGTTTTTATTTCATTGTTGGAATTATTAATCACATAACACATTATTGGTAATCTTGAATACACATTTCAGATTTGTAACCACTTAATTAAGTTCATATTGTTGCAAGTTTCACCTTAATTTCCAACATTGTCATGTAGATGAGACTGTTAAACATTTATTTTGTGGTTGCACCTTTGCTAAAAAATATTGGTATGAGGTGTTTAGAGATATTCCTACCATATTTGGACATCATTGAATTAGAAAGAGGTTTTACTTGGTCTAGGAATAAAGAATAATATTGTTGATTTTGTGAGACATGTCATTCTTTTTCATCTTTGAAGAATTATTTAGAGAATTGTACTTTCTAATATTTATATTCATCTAACAAGTAGAATTTAGAAACTTTACTATAAAAAAAAATCAAATGTCTTGTTATGTTCTCAATTACAAGCCTTGTGGCTAAAGAAAACAAAGGAATTTCTAATCATCAAATAAAAAACCTCCAAAGTAATCATCATAAATTGAATAAAGAAATTATGAACATCCTCAAGGGAAAATAAGTGTATACTTAGACGAATTATTCTTGTCCACTCTTGGGTGGAAACAAAAAAATATTAGGCTCTCAAAAAGAGCCGTTCATAGAAGCATAATTGATAGGAATATCAACAAGAAAAAAATATCTATACCCGAAAGACCAAAAATATTTTTTTTGTATTGGCTAGTCTAGCCACTATTGGACTAATCGCCAGCGTCTCCCTTCAGATTCGAGACATGGACTAATCACCTCCCGTGGATTCTCTTATCTCTAGCATTTGTATCGGGCATTAATAGGTCAATATTTTGGCTCAATGACAAACGTGTTCCAACAAATGGTATAAAAGTTGGGTTGCGGGTTTGAATCCCCTTGAGTGACATTGAGGGGGGATTGTTGCACTAATTGCCTGCATCTCCCTTCGGATTTGGGACATGGACTAATTGCCTCCCGTGGATCCACTTATCTTTAGTACTTATATCATGAGTTAACAAGTCAAACTTTTGGTGCAATGGTAAACATGTTCCAACAACCACATCCACTCCAATTTTTGTTTGCTTTTGGGATTCATGTTTACACTTTTACAAGTGAATGTGGTTTTGAGAATATTGATAGCAACACTAGCATATTATAGCAATAAAATTGAGAAAATTCTAATGAAAGACATGCTCCTTTGGGCTAGATATCATTTCCATTGTAGGGAATGTGGATTTTTCATGCATGTTTCACAAGCTTCAAGAGAGATTGTATCATGTGTTATTGGCATAGGCTTTTGTAGAGTAGGAAAAGTGATGCTAGACCCAATTGGATTAACTAGGATTATCTCCTTTTCACTTTAACTCCACATTCAAACATAAACCAACTAGGGTAAATTATGATTCCCTTACTACCACAAGGGAGAGTCAACCTCCTAGGGTTTATGTTTTTTTGAGTTGTAAGAGACATAAATTTGATGTATGATTTAACAATCATATTTGATATAAAACCCTAGATCTAAAAATATAATTTATTACAAAGTTTCTCAACAAGATCATACTCTTTACCAATACATTGAGGAAGGCTAGGTGGGGGTGGAAGATGTGGTTGATGGAATGGAATGGACGTTGGTATGTGTTTCAATTGCTTATCATTTCTAGTGTTATATGTGTGAGCCATTGTGTGATAACTTGGTTTGTGCAACACATGTTGATGCATATGATTACGTTGAGTGGGTTGTTTTGTAAATTTTAGGATATGACCATGAGGTTTTAGAGGTCCTATATGAGAGGTGGTTTAGACATTCTAATAATCAAAGGAGGTTCAGTAGTCAATTGTGTGTTCATAATTTCAACTAAATTAACTACTTGTTGGCAATATTTTATCGATGGGTGGTCTAATATCAATTTAGAATCTTCATCTATGTCATCCATTTTACTATCATTTGAAGAATAAAAAGTATCAATGATGACATCCTCTTGCACCACGATATCTTCCCAAGTAAGAGAGGTAATGGGAGAGGAACAAACATGATTCTCATGATTCACAATGATTAGATCCTCTTGGACCAAGATACCCTCATAAGTAGGAGAAATATTGGGAGAAGAACAAATACGATTGTCATGATTGTCAATTATTGCATCCTCTTACACTAAGATATCCTCATAAGCAGGGGAGATATTGGGAAAAGAACAAATATGATTGTCACGATTTTCAATGATTGTATCCTCTTGTACCAAGATATCCTGACAAACTATAGGAGAGATATTGGGAGAGGGATTAACAAAAAATTAAAAAAAAGAGGAGAGAGGAACTTATTTTCATATGTGTGTAAGAAAAGTTTTAAAATTACTTAATCAAGTTTAACAATAGGATATCAATTATGAAAAACAAGATTTTTGCAATGAAAACATTATGCAATGTGCTATGGATCAAAATAGTGATGTAATACAAAATTAAATATTTTTCAAAAACAAAATTCTAAAACAGGAACTGGATCTTAACAAAGACCACAAATAGAGATTTGCACAAAAAAGTTCAGCCCAAACTGATTGGATCGGGGCACTATGCACCCTAGACTAGAGAATTAATTTTAGAAAACTTAGGATCTAGAAACCACCTATAACTTGTTTAAGGGTCTCAGGCTACAGAGGTTTAGGTCTATGAATAAACAAAATTTTAGAAATGCACAAAAACCTAGTTTTTCTATATGAAGAACACACATGCATGCAACTTTTCTATTTTGGAAAGAATGCAATAAATTTAAATGATGATTTTTAGAATGTACAATGTCGTGATTGATTGATTTTTTCCAAAAAATGAAGAAAAGCAATGTTGTTTGATATTTTGAAATGCAATTGATATGTAATTTTTTCACTTTCTCAATGTTTTTCAATAAAACATGCATGCAATTTTGTCAAATTTTTAGAACCTAAGATTACATTCAGATTTCCTAATAAAATAACTAAGATCTAAGCCCCCAAAAAAGGAAAAATCAAATCTAAGCAATTTAATTCAAATTATTTACAATTTTTCCTTTTGATGTACAATGGATGAAAAATACAAATGCATAGTTTTTGAAAATGAAATAAATGTAAAATAATAACAATATTTTCAAAGCATCTATATTTTTGCATTAATTTTTAGTATTTATGCTAATGAAATTTAAAAAATTGCAAGTGTAGGATATGTCAGGTTCACCAAAATGTAGAGTAGGAAAAGTGATCCTAGACCCAATTAGATTTACAAGGATTATCTCCTTTTCACTTTGGCTCCACATTCAAACATAAAACAACTAGGGTTTTATGATTGGCTTGCTATCACAAGGAGAGCCAACCTCCTAGGTTTTATATTTTCTTGAGTTGTAAAAGGTATGAATTTGATGTATGATTTAGCAAATCCTATTTGACATATAACCCTAAGTCTAAAAATGTAATTTATCGCACAAACAAAAGCGAAAAGTATCAAAAAGGCTTCAAATATGAGACTGAGCTATAGAGAGGAACCTATGATAGAAAATTGGGGTTGATTTACAAGGTCAAGGGTGTGAGGCACCCCAAACTGGCTTCCTCCTTTTTCGGATTTACAAAGTTTGAAATGCAAGTTACTGTCTGCTTTGTGTTTTTTGGAACTTTCTTTTGCTAAAACTTTCGGATCTAACCTCCACACATGAAAAGAGGGGGAAAGGTTGTATTGTATAGGGGCTTGCCTAAGTCAAACCCCATTTTGGTATTTCTACCTCCATTTACAATAATTGATGATGATCAAGAGGGCATACCCTAGGTCGAGTAAAGACCAAAACAATAATAATTGATTGAAATGATAAATGATAATGTTACCTTGATGCAAAATTCTGGATGAAGTGATGCCACACAAGTTGCCACAAAGTTTATTGATAGATGTCTTGTTTGCTTGATAGACTTGCAAAAGGTTAATTCCCAAAACATAATAGACTATTGTAACTAGCATGTAGAGGATAACTCAATACATCTTCATAATTTGGCATGATTAATCATAATAGCTCCTTGCACATAATTTGCTCCATTCTTCTTATTGTCTTGAAAGCTTGATATTGATTGATGAAAGTGTTGTAATAATGTTGTTAACCTTGGATTGTCTTAATTGATTTTAGGATCTTCAATTTGCTCAATAGATTTTCTAAGATTTTAGATGATGAAAAAGACTAGTATTTACATACAATTCTTCCAATTTCCCAAAAATCAAATACTGATAGCTGACAAATGAAATTGAATTTTCAAATAATAAAATTTTGACACTAACATATTCAAATTGGGGCCAAAAAGAGTTGGAAAAGGGTGTGGGGTGCCTCGTCCAGACCCGTCCTTTTCAAGGCCTTAAACATCATCAACAAATATTAAATACTTATTTTCATTTTGATTGTTTGATTTTTCGAATATATTTATATATGGGTAATTAAATGTATAATTAGGTCCAAGCACATAGGGAGGAGCTAAACCTAGTGTGAAATTGTCAAGGGTTACAATTTTTGACGTTACAACTTTTGTTAATCAAATGTCTTATGGTTTGTTAACTACAACAAATAAATGCCTAGAATTGTTATCTGAAATTGTAAGAACAAAATGAAGAAAAGTTATAGTTTTCCAGCAATGTCCATGGATGTGCAACATTATTAGGGTTTTAAGACAAGCCTTGAGGAGCTTCTCAAGTTAAGTTATTGCCTTTATAGATGATGATGTTGAATTTATTGCCATCAATAATTGACAACTATAGATGTTAGTGATATTCAAGGCCATCTTTTGTATGTAGCACAATTAATTGAATTGCAAGCAATCTATAGTGGTTGTCCTAACTTTGCTTTTACTTTGATGACTTTTTAAAGTGGTTTGAAATGGTTGTCCCTCCTTTGCACTCATTTTGAAATATAAGTTTTTGAAAATACTTTATATTTTTTATTGTTTTCAAAATTTTCTTTATACTTTATCTCTTTCATAATTTTAAACAGTATTTACCACTAAATTTTTTAAACATATGTAAACTATTTCGACTTCATACAAAAAAATCTATCTAATTTTAATCATAAAAAACAATAATATATAAAAAGATAATAATATATGAATTAAAAACCTTAGAAAGATAAGATTTTTGAAGACCTATATTTATTTCATTATAGAGATTTCATTAAGATAGATTAAAGGAAATGGAAGTTTTGTTTGGGTCTCCTAAAATATATATTCTACTAAAAAATCATTTAAGAATAGGCTAATTTTATTGCCCATCATATTTTACCGGTTCCACTTTCAATATATTCTACGCTTCGTACGCGGCGCCCGCCATTTGTCTTTTGTAATTGTCCCTCGTTTTAAGTGCAGAACGCCGGAAAGGTGGTCCCCACACGCTCTCCTCTATTGTCCTCTTTAAGTATAAAACGTGTGGAAGATGGTCCCCACACGCTATGTTCTTAATTGTCCTCTTAAGTACAAAACGTGTGGAGTGGTCCCCACACGGTATTCACAATGCACTTTCATAAATATAGGTAACGGTGACTTTCGGGAGATTCTCCTGTTAAAAGACAGACTTTCTTAAGTGTAAAGTTTTTATGCCAAATACATACATTCCTTAAGGGAGAAGCATGTCAATATTTTAGTGCACACCTGACAAATATGAATCTATTAAAGTAAATGTTCGTGAAAGTTTGAATGTCAGTCTCTTTCTTTTTTAGAGTGTGAAGGATGCATTTGATATATAGTAATTTGCTCTTTTCTATTTGATTCTTGTTATGGAGAGTGGATTCAATTGACATGGGGTTGTTAGTGATCTCTTTTCATGTTTTGGATTAGATTAGATCATGGACACTTGTTTGGTTAGATGTGAGTTTGTTTGAAGAATGTCTTATCATATTTAAAAATCGGAGTATAGAAAAGTGAAAGAACACCAACTTCTTAGAAATATGTAGAATTGAAAAAAACACGTAAATATATCAATTTTCAAATATGTTGAATTATATCTCGTCTACAAGTTTTAGGCACGGTATCTTTTGAAATGCTAACTTCAAGTTTTAGGCACGGTATCTTTTGAAATGCTAACTTCAAGTTTTAGGCACGGTATCTTTTGAAATGCTAACTTCAATGAGGATTACTTTTTGAGATAGCATATGGTTAAAGACAATACGTATTTAGAGAAAACTAAAAGGCAAGATGATTGGCAAAAAAAACATAATGGAAAAAACATGTTAAGACATAAGGGGTTGAGGATGGGTTGAGATTGAATTAAGCAAAAGTGGATGTTAATGGGGAATTTACATTGGAGAAGTTTCTAGGCTATGAGCTATGATTGAGAATTGGGCCTTGGATTTCTAGAGGGCTAAAGCCATTGGAGTTGACAAAGGTGCATTTTCATTTAGCATTCATCCTCTATTTACATTGGAAGGGAAGCAAGGATTCGTAAACAATTTCAAGAGGGAAACGGGAAAGATCCCAGAACGTGTTTACAGCTTAAAATATTGGTTTGCAGCTTTTCAAAAAGTGTTTGTAGGTTTAAAAATTGCCAGAACTTGCTATGAAACCAGGCCTATGCAAAACCTCCAAAAGGAAAAGAAGCGGAATGTAACAGAAGTTCAACTACGACCCTACGATAAACCAGTAATAGAAAATTGAGGTACCCAATGGTCTTTTGGGGGGAAACGTTATCTAATAAGATAGAAATTTTGTAACGTCGGCATATGGAATACATAGAATATTGGACTGTAATTTCTTAGAGCAGAACAGAAGAGTGATTTGTTCGTAAGCATGGAGAAGTATCTAAATGAAAACTTTGGTGGAGTGAAGCCCAAAAATTCATCCGAAGAGGCTCTCAGAAGATGGAGGAAGTTATGCTCAGTTGTGAAAAACCCAAAAAGAAGATTTCGCTTTACTGCAAATTTGTCAAAGAGATCCGAAGCAGAGGCTATGAAAAAGACAAACCAGGTGAGTACCCTTTTATCTTCTCTTTTTCTCCCCGTTTTTGTGCATTTTGATTTTTATCGATTTGTGTGCTTGGTAGTATCTGATCTGGATCAAACAAACTAGTAGATTAGGCTACCATTTGAGGATGCCTAAGAGATTTGATTACACAGAGCGAGTTTCAAAGATAAACATAATAAAAAGGTTTATGGTTTGAGAGGTGGACGGCCAGTGGTGCAATAGCCACATCATAACAAAAACATTTGAATTCAGCCAGAAAAAATGGAATATAGGAGAGGATTCAGTAGTTGTGCATTCTAATTTTGCGCCTCTCAAAATTCTACTTTCGAATCATTCCAATTTTTTTACAGCAGCTTATTAGCAAGTCCCCTACTTTTGTTTCAAGGTCACATCATCAGCATGCTTTTTGTCAAGGTGTCCAAAAAGGCCCAAAACAAATTGGCTACCAATATTTGTGCATTCACATCATGGGTAGTTGATCACTGATGTGGCATCACATGATTGGTTGCTTTTTAGATCAAAGGAATACATTTTGTTTAAGTTAGGGTAGTCATGTCACAACTATTGGGCATTATATAAACAACTACTATCATAAGCCCACGGTGGGTAGGTGAGTTGGTCTGGGCCTCGGGTTTGCTCCCCGGTGGTTCTGGGTTCGACTATCCTGACCAACGTTTTAATAGGGGAAGCGCTAAAGGGCCTCTGGCGCCCCCCTAGAGGACTAGTCTCGCCCTTGCTCGCCCACCCCATGACCCCAACTTGGCTTCCATAAGTCCAAGGTAAGGCGAGGGCGGTGGCCGGGCCAGGCTGCGGGGAAACCTCTGAGTGACCAAAAAAAAAAAAACAACTACTATCATAAGTAGTCGAGATTTCTGGATTAAACTGTGTGTGATTTTTTTCATCAACGTTTCGGATCATACTCCATGATCCATCATCAGGATGATTAGCAGATAGAGAGAAGTGAAGAATAGATAGTAGACTTGGATATAAATAGGGGAAATGGTGGTGAGGGGAGGATGATGGATCATGGAGTATGATCCGAAACGTTGATCCTCACCACCATTTCCCCTATTTATATCCAAGTCTGCTATCTATTCTTCACTTCTCTCTATCTGCTAATCATCCTGATGATGGATCATGGAGTATGATCCGAAACGTTGATGAAAAAAATCACACACAGTTTAATCTAGAAATCTCGACTACTTATGATAATGGACTGTGGAAACATAATGTTATTAACTACTATCATAATTATTGGACATTATATAAACAACTACTATCACAACTATTGAAATATGCTCAACTAGTTCCTCTCCTCCCCTAAATGATTGCTATGTAGAAAACATAAACAGAAGAGAAATAAATGAAAACACACGTTAAGACTGCCACTATATATAATATTACAATATTCATAAATTAGGGAAGCAGAACAAGGTCGTTGTTCATTATAGAGATTTCATTAAGAGAGATTAAAGAAAATCGAAGTTTTTGTTTGGGTCTTATAAAATATATATTCTAGGAAAAAAGCATTTAAGAATAATTTTATTGCCCATCATATTTTAATATTTTCTACGGTTCGTACGCATCACCGGCCACTTGTCTTTTTTAATTGTCCTCTAGGTGGTCCCCACACGCTACGTTCTGTAATTGTCCTCTTAAGTGCAAAACGTGTGGAGTGGTCCCCACACGGTAATTCATAATGCATTTCGCATTAGAGGAGATTCTCCTGTTCAAAGACGGACTGTTTGACTGTGATTCCAAAAAAAAAAAATTCCTTGAGGGAGATGTATGTCAATATTTTAGTGCTCACCTAAAGTAAATGTTGGTGAAAGTTTGAATGTAAGTCTCTTTCTTTTTAAGAGTGTGATGGATGGCTTTGATATATTAAGTAGTAATTTGTTATTTATTCGATTCTTTTATGTAGAGTGGATTCAATTTTATTTTTTATTTTAATTGTGGAAAATGCATAATATAAATGAGAAATGCATGGATTCAATTTAATTGATAATAGTAGGTTAGTGTAGTTGTGATGTCTTTTAATGTTTTGGATAGTCTTTTCAATATTTTGAGATTTCATTAGATTATGGACACTTGTTTGATTAGATATGAGTTTGTTTGAAGAATGTCTTATAATATTTAAAAATTGGGTTATAGTAAAGCGAAAGAATATCAACCTCTTAGAAATATGTAGAATTGAAAAAAATACTTAAATATGTCAATTTTCAAATATGTTGAAAATTATATCTTGTTTACAAGTTTTAGACATGATATCCTTTGAAATTTTTAATTTCAATGAAGATTACTTTTTGAGATAGCATATGGTTAAAAGCAATAGGTATTGGGAGAAAACTGAAAGGCAAGATGCTCGGTAAAGGGACATAACTGAAAAAATATGTTAACCTATTTATTTTTACATAAGGGGTTGAGGATGGGTTGAGATCGAATA
>VDFB02322574.1:0-31641 GCA_007258455.2 Sequoia sempervirens | reverse complement strand
AAAAACAACTACTATCATAATTATTGGACATTATATAAACAACTATTATCACAACTATTGAAATATGCTCAACTAGTTCCTCTCCTCCCCTAAATGATTGCTATGTAGAAAACATAAACATAAGAGAAATAAATGGAAACACACGTTAAGACTGCCACTATATATAATATTACAATATTCATAAATTAGGGAAGCAGAACAAGGTACTTGTTCATTATAGAGATTTCATTAAGATAGATTAAAGAAAATCGAAGTTTTTGTTTGGGTTTTATAAAATATATATTCTAGGAAAAAAGCATTTAAGAAATTTTTTATTGCCCATCATATTTTAATATTTTCTACGGTTGGTACGCATCACCCGCCACTTGTCTTTTTTAATTGTCCTCTAGGTGGTCCCCACACGCTACGTTCTGTAATTGTCCTCTTAATTACAAAACGTGTGGAGTGGTCCCCACACGGTAATTCATAATGCATTTCGCATTATAGGAGATTCTCCTGTTCAAAGACAGACTTTTTGACTGTGATTCCAAAAAAAAAAAATTCCTTTAGGGAGATGTATGTCAATATTTTAGTGCCTTTCACCTAAAGTAAAATGTTGGTGAAAGTTTGAATGTAAGAGAAGAGTGTGATGGATGGCTTTGATATATTAAGTAGTAGCCTAATTTGTTTTTATTTGATTCTTTTTATGTAGAGCGGATTCAATTTAATTTTTTTTTTAATTGAGTAAAATGCATAACACAAATGAGTAGAATGCATAGATTCAATTTAATTGATAATAGGTTGATAAGTAGGAGGTATTTTTCTACAGCGGGTCAAATTATGATATTGCTATTAGGATTCAACTGTGTAGTTTTGAGTCAAACTCATTGACCCATGTTTCATGAGTAGTGGTTCAACAAGAACCCATCTCATGATATCGAATGGTCCACTTAGCACTCATTGCATCTAGGTGATGCCTACAGAGGTGAAGAATCGGGTCCGGCCTCCCGAGGTCACCCATCCCAGTACTGCTCCAGCTCAAGCGCGCTTAACCAGGGAGTTTTTTCCAAGGTTAAGCCCGCTTGAGTTGTTACCCCATTTGCAAAACCTTCAGCAAGTGTTGTGCCTTATGAACCATTCATAATAGAGCCCTTTAGCTCATCAATTGATAAGTAGGAGGTATTTTTCCACAGCGTGTCAAATCATGATATTGCTATCAGGATTCAACCGTAGAAGCTTCGAGTCAAACTCATTGACCCATGTTTCATGAGTAGATGCAATGAGTGCTAATAGGTTGTTAGTGTAGTTGTGATGTCTTTTAATGTTTTGGATAGTCTTTTCAATATTTTGAGATTTCATTAGATTATGGACACTTGTTTGATTAGATGTGAGTTTGTTTGAAGAATGTCTTATAATATTTAAAAATTGGGTTATAGTAAAGCGAAAGAATATCAACCTCTTAGAAATATGTAGAATTGAAAAAAATACTTAAATATGTCAATTATCAAATATGTTGAAAATTATATCTTGTTTACAAGTTTTAGACATGATATCCTTTGAAATTTTTAACTTCAATGAAGATTACTTTTTGAGATAGCATATGGTTAAAAGCAATAGGTATTGGGAGAAAACTGAAAGGCAAGATGCTTGGTAAAGGGACATAACTGAAAAAATATGTTAACCTATTTATTTTTACATAAGGGGTTGAGGATGGGTTGAGATCGAATAAAGCAAAAGTGGATGTCAATGGGGAGTTTATTGTAAAGTTATCCAATGACTTTGTCACTCCTTTCCTCTTGTCATGCAAAGTTTATTTGGACTTTAGGATGTTCTCACCTCCAATTCTACATCTTTCCCTCGCATATTTTCCCATTTACTCAACTCATTATTTTTATCCATTTTAATTTTTTTGATGAACTTCCAAACTTCTAATGTAATGTATTGTCCTAACCTCCAATCTCACAATAAAACCCAACATCTCATGTTCTAACCTCCTATCCCACGTTGAAGTTTCACATTTCATCTTGTTCATCTCCATTACTCACCATATCTTCCTAGAATGACATTAATGACTTGATTTGATCCTTGCAATTGTCCCAAGATATCCTCCTCCTAAAAATCATTGTCCACCACATGGGAACATTTTTTCTTACATTTTCAATGGTGGATGATGAAGAGGTTCAATTCACCATGAATGCAATGGTTGAGTTCTAGATGCTAAAGGCCTTCACGTGATCTCTCGACCATTCATTCCATTGATTCTCGTGGAAATTTTCTTATATTTCATGTCATATTCATGATATATATTCCAACATTGAATTCTCACATTTCCTCTAGTCTATCTACCTCCTTGCACAACCCAAGAAACCATTGGTGGTTTCCACATGGATGTGATGAGATAAGGGAATAATTTCAAATGCCTTTGGAAACCCTTCAACGACATGATTTATGTACAAGAGCAAACAATTGTTGATGTAAAGGGCATAATTCCAAGTGTATGGCCATTTGAAGATGATGTAAGTAGGTATGGGCATCATGTGTAATTAATTTAACAACCCTAGTTATTCCCTCAAGGTTGCTTGATGATGTTGAAAGACATATATGTGTAGAATTTTGAAGAATAATGGAGGATGGAAAAAATGTTGTAGAGCTAAAAAAAGAGAGAAGTGACTACACAATATAAGGGTTTGCTTCCAACAATGATTTTAGGGCATTTTTGCATCGTATTTTTCTAGTTTTTCTCCCAAAAGGGTGTGATATCATAGTGTAATCTTGAAGGAATGTTTTAATGTGCAATTTTGGCATCTTTTTAATGTCTCGATGAATATTGTATGTATTTATGACAATATTATTTATCTTCTTAGTCACATTTATTGATTTGAGTGTTGGTTTTAACTAGTTTGTCAACTCGAAGGCAACAAAATTCCTTCTAAATATTTTTCAAGGCATCTCATAAAAATAACACAAGAAATGTATAGGTTTGTTCATTGATAACTAAGATATGTTCAAATGAATATTTTACAATTTTATTTTCTTGTTTGCATGCATAGAGCCCAACTTATGTATGGAATTGAGAGGTATAGTCATTGTTGTTTCCTTAATTAAGGTATCATAGAGTTGGTTTTAATTGGTGTTCCCCTTTGGTTCATAAGACTTGAGACTCTATTGCTCTTGTTGGATAAAGGTGCCCATTTACTTTTTTCTTAACCTCCATCTCACCAACACCTTCAAAACAACAAAAAAATGATCTTATTTTTACACTGTGTTGATTTTGTTATCTTTGCTTCCATCCCTAGATGTGCACAATATGATTAGGGGTTACCAAAGCAACTTTTCAAACTCTTTGCAATTGTTGGTTTATGAAGATTGACTCTTATATTATTAGAAATCAACACCGAAAATACTGAAGTGATGAAAGACAAATCACGAGGTGTTCTATGCACAATGGGTAAAAGGTTTTATTTTAGTGTTTTACATTTTTACATTTCCCTATAGTTGCCAATAAACTTTAATACGTACATTTAGAGCACTATGGCCTAACACAGCACAAGATTTGAAGAAGGGAAATTTATAGAAAGATTGGGGTCTATTATTTGTCCTAAATCATACGTTGAAGATTATTTTGACTGCCAGTTTGTGCGGAACTACTTTTCTCTAAGTTTGATGCCAAAACTTAGAAATGACCTATATTTAGGGATTTGGATTCTTCAGCTTTGAAGCACCAATATAGGTGCTTTTAATGGTGATATTATTAAAATCAATGTACGCATGGGGTGTAGGATTGAAGGTCATGATAGTAGCATAGAAGAGGTGGAGATAGAATACATTCAGAATGTAGCCTATAAAACAATGAGGAGATGGAGATCTGGACTTCATAGAGTTATGTCCAAATAAGAGATAAATCTGCTGCATCATGATGTGTGTGTGTGTGTGTGTGTGGCTATTATTATTATTACGTATTGTGTGTGTGTGTGTGTGTGTGTGTGTGTGTGTGTGTGTGTGTGTGATTGAGAAGCACCATGGTGCTTTGCTAAAGATTTTACAGTTAGATCCTATAGAAAGTAACAAGTGATGGAATAATTGAAGAGTCGTCATAAGTGTGTAGGAGGATCAAGAACATCCATGGATATGAGATGGTCCAAGTAGGCATCATTCAAGGTTGAAGGGTCATCAATATCTCCATGTGCTCCCTAGATGTTGATCTAAATGATAATGGAACAATTAATGTTAGAGAAATTAATGCGAATCTCATTGAGATCACATGCCATGTTAATAAACCTAAGTACTTTTTTCCTATTCTACATCCAATCCTCCTCATAATAACTAGGTTTAAGAATGGAACCATAGAGATATGGCAATAGGTCCTTCCACTCAAGATGCTTTAGGAGTCCTCCTCACTGAACTTTATAACCATACATATGGAATGCATAAAGAGAAGGATGTAACACACATCTAAGACCCATAATGATTGATGATTAGATCATTAAACCAATGAAACTAAGACTAATTAAGAGTCCCCCTAAAAATATTACTTTATAAATAGTGTGTGTACAATAATAACCCTAAATTTCTTAGTCAAGATAGCCAAAGGAAGTTACAATATTTTTCACTTTTTAAATAATGAGATTACAAACCTGTTAAAGCTAAAATTTCAAATTTTTACAAGGTCTAATATGGACTAGGAAGTTGAAATTACAATCCAATGGGAGAATAATAATAAACAACCAACATTGATGCACAGTGCTAAAAAAATCCACTTTAAAAAACTGACTCAAATGTGAGTTTGTGAAAGTTATGAGGTCTAGAATTTAAAAAACAAGATTACACAACAAAGTCTATGATAAATTTCACTTTATAAAAAGTTTGGGTGTAACCAACAAAAAATATCTTCACTAGTGCATGGCTAGTGAAAAAATAAGCAAGATGAAAAAATGCACAAGTTTTCAAACCTGTATGGTCAAGATATCATTTGTTGAATTTGATCTCCAACTCTAAAAATAAAAATAGAAGGGGTATATTGTTTTGATGATTGTTGGGTGGTGGGTTGTGTTAGGAAAAAGATGTCTCAACTTTGCAATTACAAAATGTTACTATTTACAATAAGTTTACATATGAGCATGGATGGGTTTGAAATTTTTCCCAAAGTTACAAAATTGCCAAATACACATTTTGGTAAAGTTTCAACCAAGATCATGTCTAGATTTTAAGATATTAAAGTTTTCATTTAAAAAAGAATTAAAGTCAATTTTGAGGTATTTAGAGGCCATTTTTGGTCCTGAAAGTCATCATAACTAGTGAATTTGGCTATAGTTGGATAAAGCACTTCATGAGCTTTCCAACAATTCAAATGATTTCTCAATCAAACTCCCAAATCAAAATTTAGCCTCCAAAAGTTGGGTCTCCTGAATTGAAAAATGTGAAAATGTATTGGACACAAAAGAGTTGTAAGGAGGAGTTACATGTGTTGGTGTTTGTTTCAACACATCATAAGCCATATTTGATTGGAGATAAGTTGGGCACCTATTTTTTTGGGTGGTTTTAGCTTATGGTTTTTTAAATATCGTTTGACGGTTTCATGTATTGTATCTTCTATAAAATAGGTGCTTGAGATGGAGGTTGTGTATGAGAGTCTTATAGATTTGAGTTTCCTTTGTATATCTAGTTAGTGACACTCTTGTGAAATCTTTCTCTACAAGTATATTATAATCATATTGATTTTTGAATAATATATATTGGGAAAATTTTGGAGTGTAGGGATTTTCTTCTGAAATATTTTTCTCCATGTAAATCATTGTGTTGTGGTATGAATGGTATTTATGTTATTTCTATTCAATTTTTGTAAATTTTGTAAATTTTTTTTTTTTTTTGCATAACCCTTCTCTCAAGATTGGTGTAAGAAGTTTTTTTGGTAACAAAAGCTTCCTTTACAAACCGATGAATCATGAGCTAAAACATTAGTAGAATTGGTGCCCAAGCCCCAGAAGTCAACTTGGAGTGGATAGCCAATGGCGGCTTCCATAAAGGTACTTAAATCCTCATTGTGGTTCCATTAGGGGTGATGGCTGTGACAACCATGGAGTGGATAGCCAGCTAGGGATAGGAGGTTGAGTTGGTGAAACATTGGGTAGCATTTGCTAATTTGAAAGTTAGATTAAAGGCGTTAGTCCAGGTCTGGCAACCCTATATGAAAGAATCCACTTATCAAAAGCGTTAGAGAGGCTTGTATGGGTCGGCGAGGGACAGCAAAGGAATTACCAGTACTGATTGATACCACATTATGAATAATGGTAAGTTTAAAAATGCGAAGGACATGACTATACCAAAGTAACCCATCTTTAGCTTTGATTTTTAAATTACATAAAAAATATATTTGCTTAACGTTACTGATGAAAATGTTTACAACTTGACACTTGCATAAACTCTAAATGTTACTCGTACCTTGTAAAAAATATAAACAAAAAAAAATGCCATAAATTAGAACCTTTGAAGATTTGTACTAAGTCAATTGGAGATGATTTCTAGTTCTACACCATAACCAAGAATTATCGATCAATATTCTTGTAGAGTATGGTACAAAATCCATGTGGCCTCATGCTACATGCTTGGGCTTAATTATTTTTACATTATTATTTTTAAATATCAGTGATAAAAATCAACAATGGATAGCCATTCCTAGGTTTTTTTGTGCTCTAGGTGTAATGACACTATCCATTTTGAGCTAAGAAACACCAACAATAGCATTTTTCTATGAGCCACAAATTGAAACCCTTATTCTTCAATGGACACGATCAAAATCTAGATCACCCTATGGCTCTAATACTACATAACATTTGATTATGATAGATACAAGATCCATGATTTAGTTGATTGCATTTTTTCACAAATACATATGCATAAACAACATAGGTTTCTAAGAACACAATAATTTTATATTCCAATAAGAAATCAAACATAAATACTATAACTAATATGACAACAAGATTATATAAAGTGTAAGATTTTATAATAATACAAGCTCATTACTAAAGTGCAAGATGGGTATATATATGAGATATGCCCAAGAAGGATTCCTAACTAATGACAATTAGGTGAGCCATGAAGTGAGGTGACCAAGTAAAATCATATTTCTCTCAATAATTTGATACACATGGGTAAGAGAAGATGACTCTCGACTAAGTAAGACATATGTATAGACTAACAAATACATAAGTCGATACATACCTAAGAAATATTATCCTCTATGCTAGGATAAACAATGTAATGCATCAAATAATTTAATGCACCAACATCAAGCATGAGCCATTAATATTTTTTATGAAAAAAGGTGTCACATGTAGTGATGGAAACTTCAGAGCTATCATTTTCCTTCTCTTGAGAGGAATCTTGAGATGTATTTGGAGTCTTTTCCTTTGATTTTTATTATGTCTTTGTAAGTGCATCACCATAAATTGTTCCATTTATGTGTATTGGAATGTGAATGTTATCTTTCTCTTTGTCAAGTATACCACATGATGTGCTAGATGTCTATGCCTTGCCATTAGCCATGTAAGAAGTATCTCTATCATGATGAGGTGGGAAAGATATGTTGTATAACCATTAATGTACTCAATTGGTACGTACCACCTTCTTATTAGTAAGATCGTATATTTTATGCTCAAGTGTCACTAGTCTACTTGTAGTATGCTTATGTATCTAATACTAAGTAGAAAATTAATAAGAAATACAATTATTTGGCACATGTTTATATAGATTACCAGGGCTTATAAAAGATAACTTGATAAATTGTACTTGTGAAATTTGTTGCAATTGATCCTATGTGGAGAATCTCCAAATCTATTGAAATTCCTTTGATGTCCTACATGTGATGGAGTGATGTGATCACAATCAGTAATATTAATAAATATTTTAACCTTGTGCTCATATTTATTATCATCTTGAATGGTGGGATAAGTATATGTGACCACTGTCGGTGTAAGTTTTTATTTTCCTCTAGTGGGTTGATTTATTTTCCCTTGGTCATAGGTTTTTCCTACACTTTTAATAAGCTTTCTTAGGATATAATAAAGTGAGTTTATTATCTAGCAACTATGAGATAAGGTGATGAGGTGTCTCCACCCTTAATTGGTGGAGCATTTACATTTTCATCACTTTATTTAATATTGGTGGTTATTGGTGGTCAATTCCTATTGATTGGATTTGCCACCTCCATCATCTCCTTAGTTCTATATAAACTCACTACCTAGCTTGCACTTTCATATTCTTGCATATTGTTGCATACTTTGGCATACATATACTTTGATGCATGTAGTCATTATTCTGCAAATTTGCTTTGAGCTCCTAATACAATTTTGTCATCTTGACATTTGCACATCTATTGGAATTTAGGGTCTGTAATTGTGTTATTTTTTATAGTTTTATAGCTTATCTCTCTCATAGAAAGATCTTTTGGAAGCTCTTAATGCAATTATGTCATCCTGACATTACATATCTTTGGGAGCTATTGGTTTACATTGTTTATGATTTTCTAGTTTATGTAACTTTGAATTTCTCTTATAAAGTTCCTTGGGTTATTCAATCTATTTTAGATTTCTAATAGCCACATGTACCCACTTGATGTTAACATATCAGTATGGTCCTACAAACACTTGTGTGGACTAAAAGTGAAATGTTGTATGAAATAATATATAAAATCCACAAGTTTAGTCTATGTATTATGATGCAAAAAGCACAATCAACTAATTTTTTTCAAAATTTGTGCATTAGAAACATTTTATCATTGATCCAAGCATAATATATGAGGCATTTTTTATAATATATGTATGCACCTCTATGATAACCATTTCTATCACCACTAGACCTATCAATCCACAAGTCTTTGATAATATGAGCACTTAAAAGCATGGGATAAAAAACATCATGAGATATAAAGATGTTTTCCACATGCATATCACCAACATTTATTGTATGAGTTCCACCATAATAATCATTTTAACATCACATGATAAATAATGTAAATCACCACCATCAATAAACATCACAAAGATCCCCATTAGATAAATTATCAAGAGATAAGGAGAATATATGATAATTTGTTGTAGAATCATCATTACACTAATCATAAACCCTAGATGTATTTATAAGGGTTAGGGTTAAAGCACTAGAAGAAGATATTTTAGGATCATAAATAATGTATGCACAAGAAACATAAAATATACTATCACTACATAAGAAAGCATTATCAACATTAATAGGAGTACCCTGAATTAGAGATTCATTAACCATATCATGGGAATATAAAAGCAAACATAGGCATGTAAAGGCACATCACTAGTGTTAGAAGAAATAAAAGTATCATAAAATATACCAATAGGCTAATCATCATAGATAGGCAATCCCAGAGTAACAAGAACATCATTAGGATTCTCAAATAAATATGTAGCAAAAGACATGTGTAAGATAATCTATATATACAAAAGGAGAATGATCACAAGATATGGAAATAATATGCTCACAGGTTACAATTCATCACACAAAGTAAAATTCCTAGACATATCATGACAATGTATTTGCTAAATCCTCATCATAATAATTATAATGTGTATATAATGACAATGAAACATGTGGACAAATAGAGAAAAGTCCTCTCAAATGGATGGTAAAGTGTTAGCAACCTTTATGAAAGATGAAAATAAGATACATCATGCACTAAGTCACACTTAAAGCATGATGTTGAGATAAAAATTGATGATGTCCTAAAAGATACATGGATAAGATGGAACAAATAATAAAAACACTATGCCATCCTCAACATATGAATGGAAACAAGGTAAAGATAGGGCTTGAGTGTAAGTCACAATAAAAAATCTAATATAAAACACAACAAAGGGTGGGAGGGTACAAATTAAGGAGATAGAAAACAATGAAAGTTCAAATCCCAATCAAAATAGAATTTAAATAAAGTAAAAAATAAGGGTTAATCCAAATCTTAATCAAATTTGTAACAAAAGATACAATAATAAAAATATCATATCTAAAAATTGGAGGTATAACAAAGGTCAAAAACTTGGAGGGGATTGAATGTTGGGTTCACCATTTTATGTAAGGAAATAAAATTACCCTCACATAAAATACGCAAATCAAGCAATAATAGATAATTCACCCTAGATAATAGAGTCGAGATTAGAAACACTTGATCAAATCTATAGAAATAAAATAAAATAATGAAAATAAATGCAATAACTTTGAGTTGGAGATGAAAACATTGTGAGATAATTGTTACATATATTTGGATGCCATATTGGAAATGAATAAAACAAGAGGATTGGATCTAATTTTTTTATAACTATTTCTAATCTTGGTTTAAATTTGTGCTTGTAAAAGTGATCTCCACACCTATGGATTAATGTGTGACATGCATAAATGAACTTTAATCACATGATTAAACTTAGACCTATGAATATTTTGTAACCAGAATAATAGATTCTCTTGGTTGGTTATGCCTACGATAAAAGTTCGACATTATTGATGAACACCTTTGGGAGCTTGCTAAGTGAGCATTTTCTCCTTATAAGGAGCCCCTTAATTTGATTTAATGATTTCTTTTTTAAAATAAGGAAGACACTATGTAATGAATGCATAAGGTATTACAATAATGTGAATAACTTGTAACTTAGAATTTTGACAAAAAGTAAAAGGGTGATGTAAAGACCTAGTATAAAAAAGGGCTTTGATTTGTTTGACAAAGAGACAATATAATCAAAGTATACTAATGCAACATGGTGTTATGACAAGGGGAGGAATGATTACAAGAGCAACTAAATTGAACAAGTATCCATCTTGATCTTAGATGATTCTTGGATGATGAAATGACTTAGGCATGATGACCTTTTATACTTCACTTAAACATGCACTTAATTTTTTTAGTGCAAGAGTTAGCACACAATGACTAGTTACAAATGAGTTAGCTTGCACTTAGCCATAAATTTAATTTTTAAAATATGTGGGTTGAAATTGCATTCCAAATTTGACTTGAGAATGAAAATTGACAGTAATAAATGTCCAAAGATGGGTTTGCTTCAATTTTTTGATGGTTAAGTAGAAAAGGGGGTTAGTGGATGCACCAAATCAACCAATATCATGTCCTAGGAACAAATAATTAGAATACCCACAAAAACTGACATAAAACAAAGAATAAAAGTGTAAGGTACACACTTTTCACCATTACAACTATACATTAAAATAATTAATTTCAAACATATAATTACACTAGATACTAAGAAGTGAGAAAACACCACAAAATCAAAACAACGTGAGTATTTCATATTTAAAAGTTGATATTTAATTTATTTAGGATATAAATTTTGACAGGTACAAGATTTATTAGTAGTTTCTAATAAGAAAATAAAGTGGGTTGTTCTTACTCACATCTTGATTTGTTAATTGAGTTCAACTTTAAAGATACTATGCTCTTACACAAGATAAATCTTACCTTTCTTATTGGGCCAACCGGTCCTTTTGAATGGGATTGGTCAAGCATGGGAGTCGTTTCCCCTCTCTAACTAGGGTTGGTCAAATCAATCTCTCTCTAATCAAGTGTGAAGGTCCTCTCTCATTAATCAAGGAAGTGAGTCCTTTATTATTAGTTGATCCATTACTCTCCCTTCATCTTCCTTAATAAAAATAGGAAAGGCTTCAACTTTAATATTAAAAAAAAAAAAAACAAAAAACAAAACAAAAATGAGAGAAATAAATAGATGTGGATGATAACAAAGCTCTCAACATTAAATAAGAGCACTTAACAATTAATTGATACTTTGATCCATAAAATAGTGATTTAGAAAATAATAATTATGTAAGAGACGTTCTTCATGACACCAAGATAGAAATCACTATATTATGACCATGTAAATAAAAACTAAAATATATTTAAAAAAATAAAATTATAAATAAATAATTTTACACTGAAATACAATTTTTAAAATGAAATAAAATAACATAAATTCAAAAATTATCACTTTAAAGAAGGGAGGGATCTTTAAGCTTGTTTTTAAATAAATACGTTTTACAGATATACACTACACTGTTACTACATCATTAACTGCATGTGGGAAGGCAGTTCAAGCAGTCTGTGCTGGGGGCAAAACATAAGCCTAAAATTTAAGAGTGGATTTGGAGGTACCTTCTGAAATTGTGTGCTTTTGTAAATGTGCTGGCTCAGAGGGGCTTGAGAGTTCAAAGGCTGCCAGAATTGTGTTTTACAGCTTAAAATAACAGAGTCTCTACAAAACTTTTTTAAAAGCACACATACTTAGCTTTAATAAAAGAAATTCCAAAGGACTTTACGCTCTAGAAATTTACAAAACCTTCAAAGGGAAAAAGCAGGGTATGTAACAAAAAGTTAACTTGGACCCTACGATAAACCAGTAATAGAAAATTGAGGTACCCAATTGTCTTTTTGGGGGGAAATTTTATCTAATAAAATAGAAATTTTGTTACGTCGGCCTGTGGAATACATATAATATTGGACTCTGTAATTTTTTATTTTTCTTTCCTGTTTTATCAAGCTTTTTTTTTTTTAAAAACAAATCTTAAAGAAAAGCTAAATTCCGTGTAATTCATCTTTCGAGGAAACAACAAATCATCACCACAACCCTGAAACACCGCTTGAACCGTGGACCATTGCTTCTACTTATCTTCATTATTAAAGAAACAGAGCAAAACTGAAAGAGTTGACTTGTTCGTAAGCATGGAGAACTATCTAAATGAAAACTTTGGTGGAGTGAAGCCCAAAAATTCATCCGAAGAGGCTCTGAGAAGATGGAGGAAGTTATGCTCAGTTGTGAAAAACCCAAAAAGAAGATTTCGCTTTACTGCAAATTTGTCAAAGAGATCCGAAGCAGAGGCCATGAAAAAGACAAACCACGTGAGTGCCCTTTTATCTTACTCTTTTTCTCCCCGTTTTTGTGTATTTTGATTTTTATCGATTTGTGTGCTTGTTAGTATCTGATCTGGATCAAACAAATCTAATAGATTACCGTTCGAGGATGCCTGGTAGATTTTGATTAAACAGAGCGAGTTTCAAAGATAACAGAATAAAAAGGTTTATGATTTGAGTAGTGGACGGCCAGTGGTGCAATCACCACATCACAACAGAAACATTTGCATTCGGCGGAAAAAAATGGAAGTACCCATTTTACTAATTTGGTCAGAAGCAAGCGCAACACCCATTTTAGTTATTTGGTTAGAACTCAGAAGTAACTGGACTTTCCCTTGAGTCTCACTAAGTCAAAATCGAAAAGGAAATTTCAAGTTTCAATACTGGAAATATACCCCAACAGTTAGAGACCTGTAACCTACAAATATCGATGATAGATATGTTTCCGATGCAGTAGCTATAAGGAAATGCAATCGTAACCGCGAGAACGTTTTGATATTGTTAACATAGAAACGGTGAACACCGTCAAAACTTTTTCTGCATCACACACCTTACTCTAAACAGCAGTACGAAGTTGTAGCGCCTAAACGATTGCTATGCAGGAAATATAAACAGAACCGAAATTAATGGAACCAGTAGGCATACACTTTAAGACGGCCATTTTATATAATAATATAATATTCATAAATTAGGGAAGCAGAACAAGGTAGTAGAACTTCTGTTTGTGTGTTTCTGGGATCACCGTGTGAGAGCTTTAACCATTGTGGAAGGTCCAAACATTTAAGGCAGAACTCATCATTGATTTTAAGTTGGATAATTCTATTGGGCCTCCTGTTGGCACCCCAATCTAATGTGTCTCATTCTCCTTCTGTGCTCTGTTCCTATCTATGCATTTGGCCCCAATTTGATAAAATTTCAAAATTTGTCTAGTCCTCGCCTTGTTTCCATCATTTGTTCGACAAGTAAAAATGGCCAAGGACAAGTAAAGTGTTCAAATTCTTGTGTTGGGAAGTTGGTAAGTTTGTGAACTCCCTGAAACCCCAACAACATAAATTGTTGTGAGTTTGCAAGTTCGCAAACTCACCAAAAGGCTGACAAAAAATAGCCAAATTTGAAAGCTTGGCAAGTTTGCAAGTTTGTGAATTCATCAACAAGGTTTGAAAAGGGCCAAATTCTTTGACAAAGAAAGCAAGTCATTGGTTAGGTTTGAAATGTCAGCAAGTTCATGAGTTTGTGGACTCCCCAAAATGCTAACAAAAGGAGGCATGTGTTTATAATGTTGGTGAGTCCGCAGGTTCACAACTCGTTGAACCTCTGATATGGTTTGTGGAAGATGCAAAACCCTAACAAGGCAGTTGAATGTGAAGAAAAAGAAGACAAGGAAGAGATGGTGTCAGTAGGTTCAAGATTCTTTGTATCTTCCAACATAATTCAAAGGTGTGCAATTCCCTAAAGTGCACCAAAATGATGAAAAGAAAAGCTAAGGCAAGAGATTGTCAATGAGCTCAACATTCCTTGAACTCACCGATAAGATTCAACAATGCATGAAGTCGTCAATGAAGACAAAATTTCGAGAAGTTCCAAGGTTCTTGAACTCCTCAAAACCTTGACCAAGGTTCAAGATACGCCTTGGTTCCTGCTCTCTCCCATTCTTTGCCTTGTCTCCTCTACATACCCTTTATTCTCATTAGACAGCGGGCTTGTGGGTGGACCTTGGCACCAAATCCCTTGGTGTCAAGTCCTCTTGGAGTTCCGCCCCTTGTGTCCCCTCTTCATCTTGTGCCTTCCCTTCCCCACCAAGTGTGGATCCTCAAGTGGAATCAGGACCTTGGAATGTAGTTCCAATATCCCTGCTCCCCCCAATGCCCTTATCCTTGCCATCTTCTTCCTCTTTGAACCTGCACCCCCTTCGGACTTCGACCCTTGAGATGATTTCAGACCTTGGAATCTAGTTCCAACATCCACGTTCCTTGTGTTGATCCATTCCCCACGACCTTTCTCTCCTTGCAACTTCATCACTCTCAATCCTAGGCTCTTTCTCGGTCTTGGTACTATGCTCTTGCCCAATCCCGGTCCCTAATTCCTCCCTGCCTTCCTTGGTCCCAAATCCTTTTTCCCTTCTTGCCCATAGAGCTCACTGCCTATATCCCTTTGGACTTCGGAATCTTGGGGGAACCTTTCATCCTCAAACTTCTCCCTTCTTCCTTTGGTCGGAGACTCGACTCTTGACCTTTTCTTGCCCCTTTGCTCTTGGCCCATTTTAGTCTTGCATCTTGCAACCTTTCCACCTCATCCCCAATTCTCCACTAGGCACCTCCACACCCAAGAAATCCTTGTTTGATGCATTGTTTTGCCCACCCCTCTCCTGCGCCATGACATTTAATCTACTAGGAGTAATGGTGCCCATTTTTAATGAATATTTCGGTAGTTTTCAAAGGCTTTCCCCATGCCCTAGCACACTACAAATTGGTTCATCATTAATGGCGAAGATTGGCTGCAGATTTGAGAAAAGCATTCCTCCATCCTTTCTAGGTATAGTTGGACATCATAAACCATGATTTTAGGTGCATCCAGGCAGAGGCTACACCCAATGGACATGGATGTCCCTTGCTGTGTACCAGTTGAAGGATTTTCAGATTTAATGCAGATTCTGACACCCATCTCCCAGGGTTGTGGGTTTTTGGGATGTTTCTTTCAACTGGGGAACTCCTGACCCTAGGCAGCTTTGCAAGGTATTTAAGGCCTGAAATTTCATTTTGAAAAGGGAGATGGAAAACTGAAAAGGAGCATTTGCAGAGCCAGCAGCAAGGAAACATCACAGGAAGCCCTAGGGTTTCAATTTTCAGTCCTAGGTGTCATGGTTTTGGTATTGTATTGATGTGGGTTCATTCAAAATTTGTAACAAACTTTTTGTAACCTCCAAAGAACGAATATAAAGTGACTCATTAATGGTCTATTTCTTAGGCCACATCTATAAACATAATATTGAACATCAATCCTATTATCTGTGGCAGTCCATTGACATAACATTATGGCATATCCTTAATGCCATTAGTGGGTGCAAATTTGGCTACAATTGATCAGTGTTGACATTCCTTATCTTTAAGTGATGGTTACAATTTGTTATCACCATGTTTACCAAGATGTTATTGGAACATGCTGGGACATCAAGTTGGATGTTATCTACTACTCAAAGCTTACATATGCAAATCTTGAGTTCAATTTATACTGATTTGTCTGCTGTAAGGTTCATTATATGCAAACTCCCTTTCTAAGTTTGCAGTGAGTGCTGTGACACCTTGTATGGTGTACATAAGGTGCCAACAGTCCCTGGTAATGTGAGTTCATCTGATCGGTTCTCAGTTACAAAGAAGATAGGTAGAGCATCAAAACTAATAGTAATAATCTTTAAACAATTATGTCTTGAAAAGATGCATAGTACATAAAACTAATATTTATGTGGGGCAACCCATGCGCCAAGTTGAGTCGATTGATCACCTCCAAAAAATAGCATAACTTTGTATTTTCTACTGACTATAGCAAGACATAGTTTAGAAGTAGATAAAGATAGTTTATATCTTTGTACAAATAACACATATTACTGGCCACTGTAACTTTTAGCAAGTAAATATATATTTGCAGTCATGTGTCCTTATCGATATGTCTATTTGTTTCATTAACTACAAAGGAAGACTGATATGCCTCCATTCAGAATTATGTTAGTGCAAAATTTGGATTGTAACTGTAAAAGCATAAGTAGTTGCACTGGGTTCCATTAAAATTCTGGCAGGATGTTTCTAACCTGCCGTTGTTGCTGAGAGAGAATATCTCAGCTTGGTCTATCTAGCTAAATATTGAAAATATGCTCCTTTTGTGTTTGAAAATAAATGAATTATACAGCTTTTCATTTGATAATTTTGTTATTAGGCTATTAGCAATTGTATGTCAAGAAATTGATTTATGACCAATCTTTTTTGCTCAAATTTGTTGTTTGTTTTAATCAGAAATGTAAACAATCAAAACACAAAGCAACACAGTGAACAATAAGACACAGCAAATACCCTGGGAAAGCCACCCTTCTTGAGGGAGAAAAACCCAGCAAATAATATATCACATATATTATAATGAATCAGGTAGAAAATCTGCTTTACAATCTAGGCCAATCACAAGGCCAAATACCAGCACCACACTTGATGCAAACTCCAGATAATATCGAACTTCTTGCTGATAATAATCTCAACCTTCTTGAAGACTTCGATCTGCTATAAAGAGCACAATATTGAACTCCTTGATAAACTCACACTTCACTTGAAATCAGATATGAATGAAAAATTGATGATCAAGAATGAAGAGCGCCTCCTTTTTTATACACATCGATGGGATATGACTCCAATAAATGCGTCTCTTCTAAATGCAAGGTCGGCCTCAAGGATGAAGGAGTGCACTGTGCTGGGTGGCAGATATCTTCTTCATGCTCCGGCCCTTTCATAACCTATGTTACACCTGGGCTGCTGGGGGACCTGGGATGCCGATCTGGGGACGTGTCGACTGGGGACAAAGGGGCCTCAATTCTGGACAGCTGGGGACGGCCATGGGGTGGAGGATATACTATACATATGGTACTTAAAATGCTAGTTATGAAAAGAGGTATAAGACTATTAAGAAGTAAAATAGCAAAATTGAAATACTAAATTAGTAAATAGTAAATACTTGAACATTGAACATTGAATATTGAAGTTTTCAATATCGAATTACTATTTAGAAATTAGAATAGTAATACTCAATACTACAATGTAACAATTATTGAATCGGCAAATGGAAGATTTCTATTATATTATATCAAAAATATCTGATTATAAAGATGATTACAATGAGTAGCATGATTATATGATATCAAAACAAGTACAAAATCAAAATGTCAAAATGACAAAATGTAGTGAAGGAGGCAGAGGCCTCTAATCATCCTCGGGAGGTCGGCAAACTCCTCATCACTAGAACCACTGGACTCCTCAAGGTCAAGATCTGCCAAAGGAACACCAACCAACCCTATATCTGAAGCATCCTCATCCTCATCAATCTGTGATGGCTCCTCTGGCTCTACATCCCATTGTGCTGCTGGGCTCTCCTTGTACACACGTGTCCTGCGGTCAGTGATACGCAAGGCACTATGTACAGCCACTAGCTTCTCTGCTCTCTTAGAGGTAAGTCTATTCCTCTTAAGAGAGTGGATGAAGCTATAAGTAGACCAGTTCCTCTCAGAAGCTGAAGAACTAGAAACCTGGGACAGCAAACGAATGGCTAGTGTGGTAGTCAGTGATTTCGGTCCATGACAAGTCCACCACAAAATCGGATCCTCCTGTGCCATAGTTCTTATGTCCGCCTTTGCTGCAGCCTTATAACCCCTAAGAGTAGCAAATTTCGTCCATTCAGTGCGAATGTTGCCAGCAGCTTCAACATCATACATCCTATCAATGCATCTGAAGAACCCTTCCTTCACCTCATCATCCTGAATCGGTGTAACTCTCCCAGGCCTAGGCATGTACCACTTCGGATTCAATGCATAAGCAGCCATGTGCAAGGGAGTGTTTAGGCTGTCCCATCTACGCTGAATAATAGGTTGAATGTAAACATTGTAGAACGCTAAAGTGGGGTCCTTCTCTCACACAACTGCCCTCATCTGACCTAGCATAGAATCAATGCACTCATACACCTCCCCAAGGTTAGGTGCATCCCCATCCCCATATCTGATGACCTGTACAACTGGTGTAATGATGGTGACAATATATTTTGCATCATGCCAAAATGCATCACTCTTCACTATCTCCTTCACCCTCTTCCCCTGCTCTGTCCTGGACCCATCCCAACGATTCCAGTCTTGTGTCATAACCATGACTTGCAGTGGCTCTTGCAACTCAAGCATTCTCTCCAAAAGAATGAAATAGGATGCATATCTGGTCTCAACTGGTTTCAAGAACTCCTTCTTCACGAAGCTCCTGAAGATGGCATGTGAAGTGTGGTGGTTGCAGATATACATCTGCACATCTCTAGCATTGCTGACCACTCCTCTAATCCACTCAATCTTCCCCATGTCCTTGAGTGCATTGTTCATAGCATGCACACAACATGGAGTCCACCAAATGTGTCTGTATGATGCCTCTATAAGCCTCCCTGCAGCTCTGCACACATGTGCTGCATCTGTCACTACTTGGACCACATTTTGTGGCCCAATCTCCTCAATAGCTGCCCGAAGGATCTCAAACTGAAAATCAGCATCTTTTCGATGCCCTGAACAATCAACTGCCCTGAGAAAGAATGGCCCCTCTGAACATGTAACTATAACATTGATGAGTGGACGATGCCTAATGGCCGTCCACCCATCCATAACTATGCTACATCCAGAGTCCTCCCAACATGCCCTCATCGTCTCCATCAATGAATCGATCTTGGCATAGTTGTTATCCAAGATCGTGGTCCTCAATTTGTGCTCACCTGGTGGCACATATGATGGTCCTCCCTTCGCCACCATCGACATCATCTCCTTATAATAAGGAGATCGAGCTACATGGAATGGGATTCCATTGGCAAAAAAGAACCTGCCAATGGAATCATCTATCTGATCCCTCAAGTGCACATTAAATAAATCAGCTATGGGGTTAGGCTGACTTTGCATCTTGCGTTTCCCCTTGCCCTGTTGTGATTCAGCCATAGTGCTATAAGTGGATGACGGTCCTGAGGCTGACCCTGACAATGTTCCTGCTCTCTGATGCAATGTAGGAGTAGAAATACGTGGCTGTGTCTGCATTTGTTGCTCCTGAATCTGCTGAATAGTCTGAATATGTTGCCTACCAGACAAGGTAGTAGGCATTGGAATTGCCACGTCATCTGGAACACCCCAAAGCTTGTTGGGCAGTGTATTTCCAAATTTTTTAGAGCTGCTTCAAAATGCGCATGCTCCCACCCTTTCGTAAGGAAGTGTGTGCGTGCTTCACGGTGATGCTCCCAGGCGATATCACACCACAAATGTTGCGACATAACCATTTGCCATTACATACCACCGGTTGATGGCGTTGGAAATTTTGTTGTTATTCTTATTTGCAAAGCTGTTTTGAGAGGGGCCCAGGATCATAGGGGCCGCCTAGCCTGCCAAAAGGCGGGAAGAACGTGATGGCGGTTGCACCTATGGAACTAAAATATGCTGCTGCAGGTTTGACCCTTGCTCTTTATCATTATTACTCATCCTCATGCTCGAGGTTCACTTGATACGATTGAAAGCACTATGAGAATCAGTTTTCAACTCATGCTCCACTCATTTTCATGACTATAGACTCATTTGCAATGTACATTTCACAAAATGAAAAAATTCAATAACCACATAGTTTTGACCTATACTTCACTTTAAAATTAAAAAAATAAAACTCCTATGACATTTAAATTTTTCAACAAATTTTATATTGCATAACAAAATCTAAAATTCTAAATTAATTTAGAAATTAGAAAATGGAACAACAAGAATTTAGAAATGAAATAAGAAAAATTAAAAAATGAAACAACAATAAATGAAAGAACATTGAAAATCAGAAAATAAAATAAAAAATAAGTTAAAAACCCTACCTTTTGCTTGAAAAATCTCTTCAACAAGGTGAAGAATCTTCCTCCTCTTCTTCTTCTTGCTGTAGCAAACAAGTAGAAATGCAAATGTGAATAAAAATGAAGATTAGAGGGCCTTTTGAAGGCATGTTAGAGTTTAGATGGGCCCCACATGCCCTTAGGGTTCGAATAGAAGAAAAAAACTATTAAAAAAATGTTTTAAAATTAAGTTTTAATGTGCCTGCAGCGGGAGGCGCTGGGAAATCCCAGGAGGCGGCTCGAGGCGCCGAGGCGTCTCAGCGCGATCGGGCAGCCAGGGCATCTCCGGCGGAGTAAAGAGAGCAGGTAAAGCGCCCAGCCTTGGGAGGCCGACGCCGTCCCCGATCTGGGAGACGAAATCCGGATTCAAGGCAGCTGGGAGGCCTAGAGGGGAGGGGCAGCGTGCAGGAGTTCAAGAAAAAATAAATTGAAAAATGGGAAAAAATGGGATTTTAAAAAGCGTAAAAATTGTAAAAAAGGAGACAAAACTAATTTAAAAAATTACAAGCATTTCCATAGCATAGAGATGTAGAGAGAAAATAAAATAGAGAGTTTAACCCATGAATTGTAAAAAATAGGATTTTGTTGTTTATATTCATATTGCTGGTTACATTGCATTGCACAAAGCATACTTCATCATGTATGAATAATAACTAGATGGTTACAGTTGATAAAATTTCAATTACAATATAATTTGTACAAAGTCAACCTATAAACTAAGTACAGTGTTCCAAAAAATCAAACATAGCCAATGACTCTTGCTACTACAAATAGAGCTATGCTAGAGGGCTGCAGGTCCTAATGATGAAGCTCCTAGTTTAGAGTGTTACATCCCAAATTGTGAAAAGACCGGAATGGTCAGAAAGAAGTAATCAACAATGTGGGCAAGATTCCACCTACCAATAAGATTATTGAAGTTTTGATTAAGATGTGAAAAAGAGACCAAACAACTTTGGTACCTCTACGGAATAAAAGAGAATAAAATTCCAAGCATTGGAATAAAGTCACTTGAAAAGGTGAATATAGGAACGAAACTTAAAGCGGTAAAGACAGATCAGGTCTGACCAGAGGTTTAGATAGAACATAGATAAGTTGGAATATAAGCTAAACTCACCAACATCTTTGTAAAAGTCAACATTTGTTTAAAGAGTTCCAAAAGGAAATGGAATAGAACAAGCAGTATGTGTCAAAGCAATAGAAGTTGTAAGGAAAACAACATTCTAAGAGGAAAAGAACATCGACAAAAGAATTCTGTAAGTATGGATGTTCCTCTACCAAAAAAACAAACAGATATTGGAGAGAAATAGGAATATAAGTGTGCTTCATAAAACTCCTAAAGTTGCTGATTCTTCATTATATCTCCTACTGGATGATCCAAAATGCGGAATTTATGAGATAGAAAGCAATGAAGAATCTAACTTTGGGAAAAGTATATTTAAAGAATACCATTAAAGAAGAAAACGACAATGGAAAGCCAACAAGGAGTGACAAATCTCTTTTTTTTTTTTAAAAAGCAAGTGTTTACTAAGAGTTCAACTTGAGTAGATCAAAAGTTGTGGAAACACTAAAGGGGGGAAGGAAAATGGTAGAACACTAGACAGATCAATCTGTCTATGTTAGTAGAACTAACATAATGTTCTAGTGGACAAACTCATCAAAGTAACCAACGTTTTTGGAAACTTGACTTATAGAATTTTGGTCTTAAATAATATATTGTGGGCAAGTAAATGCTTTGTAATCTTGAAAAGATATTTCAGTTTAGCAATAGTGATAAGGTTGTGTAAACCATGATCATACTATGAAACATTCAGTTGAGCAAATGTGCAATATATTACTATAGTCAAATAAGCAAAAATGGTTGACTAAATCTTGAATGATTTATAAACTTCTAACATTGAAGTTTGGACCATTATATGAAAGGAAGGTTGAAAACTTAATTAAGCTGAAATAGACTTAGAATTAGAGTAAACCATAGACTTGATAAAATGTCAAAAAGGAGTAGTAGATCGACTTGATCAATGAAACTTTTACGATACAAAGCTTAAGTATGAAGCAGTATTAGGATTTGACAGGTGTCTGGGAGCAATGTTGTGCTCGAGATGGACAAGTAATCAAGAACAAGTACTTTGTGGTAAGGATAATGGATGTGTAAGTGACAGACGGACTCGGTTTATGAGTTGTTTAAAAGTGTAAATACAAAAGGGGAAGGAATGGACCCACGGTGTGGTGCGCAATGCATCGTTATTCCTTTTCTATTTTGGATTATACTAAAGATAAATTCATGGGCCAATGGTTTCCAATCACCGTGTGTGTTAGGTGTTATGTATAGTTACTATTATATCTTGGATGTGTGTGTGATGCATATGAGATTTCCCTATGCGATAGTGAGGATACTTGAAGCAAGGTCCAAGAAAGAGCAGATTACTACATAGGATGAATTTTTTTTAAATCTTATGTATTTTGAGAATTGTAAGTAAAAACTTTACTTGACTTTAACTGTATGGATGTTTATATATACTGCTTATGTTATGAACATATGACTTTTGAAAGTGTGTGTCAGTGGATGTAGATATATGAACCATTCCTCCAGGTGGAGGGGAAGTATCACTCAGGAGAGGAGCTTGGTCGGGTAACCAGTAAAGTAAACTATCTGAGCATACACAAACATCACTTTAGATTGAGTGAACTGAGTTAGTTATGTTGGTTCTAGCTAAGTCATCCGTAGCTCGTATATTGGTATTAGGAGTCTTGTCTACTTCTTTACGCTTTTATGAGTGATGTTTATCTATATATTTTTCTTGTTGTATTACAATCATTATGATGGTAACGTGAATGAATGTAAGTGAATAGGGAGTGGACATATATATACGTATCCATATGTATATACATATTGATACAGGCGTATGATTGGCAGATGGATATGCTCATACAGATGCATCGATATGGTATACCTACACATACATGTACATAGAGGTATATACGGGTATATACATGTATATGTGCACACAACCTATAATATGTGGATATTAATAATATTATATTATTATCGCCTAACAATTTACATATACATATCGGATATGTTGATTGACTTATGATGTGTTTACAGTGTGATATATATATATGTGTGTGTGTAAATATATATACTAATATTATATATATTATTTGGTACTTTAATATATATATATATTTAATATTTAATCTCATAGATGGAAATCAAATTATTTTCCACATTGATTTGATATTAAGCTTTTAACTATGGAAATTGGGTTAAATTATACTCAGCCGAATATTAAATCATAAACCATGGGAATCAAATGAATTGAAATATTTATCTTTGGCAAAGGAAAATTAAAATACGTCATTCTTCAATCTTATGAAAATTGAAATATTTATTTTGGCTATCTTCTAGGAAGCTTTGGCTTTCAACAGGTTTGAGGACGGAAACCCTCGAGCTTGGAGGTAGTGGACAAAAACCCATTGTCTGTTGGAGATATTACTCAGGTGTCTCACTTTGTGCTTCAAATTCATACTGCTGATTATCCAATTTGACTGTAAGTTTTGTGGCTAAGATTGGATATTTCTATTGTTGTTCTACTGAAGATTTAAAGTCAATATTCATATGTAATTTCCAATCTTGTTCTAAAACTGTTATTATATGATTCACATAGAAATTTGTTTGCAAAATTATTGGATGAATAGAAATTGGTTCCATGCAAACTGTTTGTTTAAATTCCTGTGGAACATTTGGAAAAATTTGGAGCAAACATCCATAGGGGATATTTCAACATGTGATAGTCGCACCAATTTTATCCTTTCCAATTCACCTTCCTAACACCAACTTTGAATGGCTTAATAACTGAAACTCCTCCAATAAAATTGTCTCCTCCAAAATTTGGCCAAAGGCCACAAAATTTTGCCAATGAAGCACAACTAGAAAGTCTGAAGTAACTTACTCCAATATCCAACTAGGGTTGATATTTCACAACCGAAATTGGCACTTAACTAGCTAGGTTTGGTCTTTCACAAACGAAGACTGGAAACCAACTTGCGAAGCATTCAAGCTTGCCAATGTAGTAGAAAAGATGTATTCAACTCAAGATGCCCAAATGCATAGCCAAAGCTTCTTAACACATCACCAAGAAGCTTCTAGAATAAAATATTATTTTATTCTCTTAAGTGACCTTTTGATATTATTTTATTTTTAATCACTTCATTAAATTAATTATAATAAAGTTAGCTTTGAGATATTATTTTATTAAGATAACTTTATTAAATAATTAATTTAATACTCCACTTTAATTTAATTAAAATAATCAATTAGTATCCTTATGAAATATCAATATTTGGACAACTTAATTAATTAATTTAATTAAATTACTCTGCCTCCAAATCGGGGACATGACAGTTTGGAAGTGTTGGAATTTGCTGTGAGTGTAGGCTGAGTCATCATATGAGGAAAAACTAACTACAGGCATGGGATATTCTTCTACTATCCATCTCTATAGTTATTCATTTAAATACTTTTGGAATTGTATTTTTTGTTTGTGCATAAATGTTGTCTTTTGGATAAAGGTAAATGAAGTAATCCTAGCTATGTTTTACATGTTTGTAATGATCTCCATAATAGGAGAATGTTGTTTGCATGGATACTATTTGCTAAACTTGATTGCTTACGAAAAAGGGAATTGAAGCCATAGAGCCACTTTCATAATGTGTTTTTAAGTACTCCATGATAGGAGAAAGCACTTGATTGAGGAATTCAACAATATTACATAAGGTACAACATAAGTATTTAATTATACTAGCCATGTTTGAACATGAGACGTTTTATGCTTGTATTTACTGTCTGTACATAGGGAATGGATTGTTGCTTTCTAGTCGTATTCTGCATTAATTGTATGATCTCCATATAAGGAGAGTATCGGTTGCATTAGTTACTATATACTAGGTCTGAAATGAAGGCATGAGTCAAGTAAAGATCCACAACTAAGTTATTAGGTTAACTCAGAAGAGCTTGTGATACTCCTAGGATAAAGATTTCTAGTATAGGAGGGAACTTGTGAAATAATTGTTATGCCGATTCATTTCTAATAGTTAGTATGGTGATAGGTTATCTGGGATGACGGACTATCCATTGGAGGATAAACCTATGCGTAGTATAAGATAGCCCTAAGTCAAATCGACCCTGAATAGTGTATGTGATAGATGACCCTCAGTAGTAATATTGTATGAAACTCTTTGATCAAAGTAGTGTAATGTACAAAACATTCACTTAGACTATGCGATGATTACACTATCAATTCACCGTGATCCCGTATTACATACTAGCTCGAGGGATGCCATATTGCACAGGAACTAGTTATGTAGGACACAACACTATGCTCAGTTGGTTAACAGTATCGGTTACTCTACCAATCTCTTCGTCGAAGAGAGGGCCATCTATCGAATGATAGATGTGCAGGGGACCGCATTATAAGTCTGTGGTTGGCGGAAAAGCGCCCGAGTGATGCTTCTCGTCCACTGAAGGCTACTGAAGTACCAAGATTTGAAAGATGGAATTCTTGGACCTTCTTACTACTATTTATTCTAAAGCTCGTTGGAGCTATGTTTGTAAAGGTATGTATTCTTGTTTCATGTACTTGTGAAGTTATTATAATGAAATGGAATCTTTATTGTAATTTGATATGGCATCTAATTCATGTATTATCAATAAAGAAAAGAAAATTTTATTGCAGTGCCATGTTAGCACGTTTATTTACTCGTATGATGTAGATTTAGAAATTTTTACTTTACCGAAGGGTTGGCGCGTTACATAGAGCCTTTCCTAAGTCATTCAACTTCATGACTATCCAAGTTAGCCTCTAGGATCTCAAAATCCTCAGGCTCAAGAAAGTCATTAAAAGCACAGTTTTTCTTTGCTAAGTAGACATCATAAATTACAAAACAGGAATCAACTAGTTCATATTTGTGATTTAATAGTACTTGCAATTTTTACAGCAACGTCAAACAGAACTATATGAAGAGTGTGAAAGGGAAATTATTTAATTATATGACAAAGGAAGCAATTGCAAAATTCAACTTAATAGGTTTTGAATTAAATAGCTCAAGATAGAGAAATAGAAAATGCTTTTGAAACAAAATCCTAAATCTCAAAAGACCATAAATGATATTGAAATGTTCAAATCGATAACTATTTTAGTAGATTTGTAAAAGAGTAAAGGGAGTGTTAAATATTTTTCCATTAGATAATAAAAACCTGCTAGTACAAAAGAAGAGAGCAACTATTTGAGCCACAGTTTTAGCTATTATTGTTAAGGTAAAATTTCATTGATTTTGCGTATAAGAGGATGACGGAGTACTTTGAGTTGAGAATTTGAGAGATTATGACTACAAGTTTCAATGGAAAATCAATACACAAGGAACATTCCCTTTCAAAGGGATAATTGTTGCTGAAATCTATCTGGATTGTTAAAGAGAAAATATATGAGGCCTACTTTGGGAGGGATTAAGATAAGCCCACAAGACTAGGGCATGACTTCTATCAAGGCATGTATTAGTTTTCCTGACACCTATTTAACATGCATGGAATGCTACACTATATATGTCTAAAGCATCATGTACTACTATTGTACTCCTTCAGGCTTTCTGAACCTCCATGTATATGACGATCCTAAAAGGAATGTAGTTACCAAACAAGTGCATGGCATGCATTTAAGCAGTGAGTTTCACCAATTAACAAAACATTAAGCTTGCAGAATATATAGAAAATTTAAATATAACCACAACAATCCTTCATTTTGGTATAAAATATTGTTACAATTAATTTTTTTCAGCATTGCAAGCTGATTTTTATCTTTCTGATAGGAACCATTTTGCTTTTGGTTCCCCAATGTCTATATACTATTATGTATATACTTATGCCTCCCACTTGATTATACAATTGTCACTACCCTACCTACTTGTCATTAAAACTTGATGACCAGTGTCAAATTGAAGCTCCAAATTACCACACTTTATTAGCATTTGAAAAGGAAATTTGTCCCAACTAACCTTGATAATCTAAACAACCACCTCAGTATTATTGTTGACAATTAAATGTTGAAATTCTTTTGAATAGTCAAGATTACAAGAATTCAAAGAAAACAAACCTCTTTGCGTTGATATCAAGCCAATAGAGTTTTGTTTCAGTTCAATCAAGCTTTCTCTATTTACTTTTGGAAAGTAATATTAAAAAGTTCATATATTTTTTTAAAAAAAGATTTAAGCCTTACTTAGTATTTATGATATTGTCTACTATTTCTCACTAAATTGTGTCTTTTGATTTATATACATGGAAAGAACTACTACGAGCCAAGGCAAATGACAATAGTGTGGAATATAGAGAAAAAAACAACATATCTCTTAACCATTCCATGTTAATTTCCTTAACACCAAATGTAGAAGCCTACCAAAGAACGTTCTCTATTTTAATGTCCTTAACATCTATTAGAAATATCCGTTCATTCAAGGTTGCTTACTTGTGATTTGCCTCAACAACTTGATGAAATCTAGTGAATCTTTGATGGTGAACCACGTCCCAAGGGCCAACGCTCAGTTTTGTGCTAATAATCAATGAAAAAACCCAATTGAATAGCGGTTTCACGCGGTTAGTGTTTCACAACATGTTGGTTGGGCCATTTTTTTTTGTGATTTTACGTGATTTTTCACGATTTAAACACTTAAAAATCATTGAACATCATTGAAAATTACGGCTGATTAAATTGGGATTTTTTGGGGAAAAATTGTTTCGGCCAAAGATTTTTAAAATTCAAGGTTTTTGGGATCTTTTGGGGATTTATGCTTCTATGGTTTGGAGCATGCCAAAGAGAGAATGCCATACTGAAAGATTAAAAACTTTCAAAAATGGCACTCAAGTGATTGAGTGTGCCCCAAGAAGAACAAATGTCATATTTGGAGAGAAAATCATATAAGTGTGAAAAGTGCATGCGCTTTTCAATTTCAACAACAAATTAGATCACTTAAGTCACTTGACTTGTGCTTTTTTCACATAAAGAGCAAATGTCAATGAAAAATTAGAATGAAAAAGAGACTTAAGTGGCTAGGGGCATCAAAATCACTAAAGTGTAGCATCAATGAAGAAACATAACAAAAGTGACACTCTACCCCTTGGGTGCATGCCTCACGACTTAAACTTAAATATCAAAATGTCACTTGCAAATTAGAACAAAAGTGCATTTAAGTGGTTAGGGATGCTCAAATTAGAACAAAAGTGCACCTATATAGCTATGGGTGCCCAAATTACAACAAAAGTGTGACCAAGTGCTCTCATGTCTCCAACCGTGCTTTAGGGGGCCTTGGTGTCAAGTTGTCGATGATCAAGTAGACCAAAAAGTGGAATAGGTTCTCCAAATGCACTCTTGAAAATCTCTGCCAAAATGTCTAAGCAACTAGATGCACAAGTGCTTCAAGACCTTTGAATGCAGCCCTAGACACTTCAAGGTCAATTTGTCAACTTAAAACGTGTCAAAAAGTATCTTCAAGTCTCCTAGTGCATACCCCAAGAGTTGTATGTCAAAAAGCAACTTAAAAGTCTAGAGGCCAAAAAGGGCACCCTAGGAGAGAGAAGGAAAAGCTGAGTCTAAAATTCTAAAAGTATGCCCTTAGCATATAAAGTACTTGTATTGCTTCATTTTCACATTGTCAACAAGCAACATCAAAGGGAGGATGTCGTTGAGAAGGTTTTGAAGCAGTTTGGAGCACAAAACAGCAGGTTTACTCAAGATTTCTTCACTATTGTAAAGGAGCAACAACTCACTCATATTACTCAAGCATTCTTAGCAGGTATTCTTCTTGTTCCCAAAGATTTTAAGTGTTTTTAGAGGATTTTGTAGTAGGTCTGTAGCAGTCTACGCAGTAAAATTGTCATGATTTGCAAACAGGAACCAAAAATGCCTCCACACCTAAGGGTTTGAGCATAAAACAGCAGTTTTCACTCATCCAGACAGCAGGGATTTCAAGCTAAAAACAGTCAAGACACATCTAGGGTTTCAATCTCCTTTTGGACACCTTTCAAGGCACTTAACAGAAGTTTACAATCCTTAAGCTTCCACCTTTTGAGCATTGAAAAACAGCTATTTTGGTGTTTCAAGGGTTTCAAGGAGTTCATTTTGGGACTGCGATTGATGATAGCTCAAGTTTCATCCTCACAACTAGAAGTTTCAAGCCCCAAAACAACCAAAATATCAGTTGCACATGACAGCCGTTTTCATTCACTAAAGCAGAAATTTTCAGTCTTATAAGACCGCATAAGTTTCAGTACAGATAGAAGTGTTTCTCTTTCAGAAACAGCAGTAAACAGGTCTTTATGTTCCTCTTTTGCATCTTACAAGCCAACTTTTGCATACTCCTAATAAAAGCAATAGTCAACTTTTCCTTGAGCATTTAAGACAGCAGCATGTAGGGGCAAAACAGTCAAGATCTCATTGGAAAAATCTCATATTTCAGTCATAAGGGAATACTGTTTTGGTACTAAAAGGAACAAGTTTTGATCATATAAATCAGAGTGAGAAAGTGTTTGAAGTGCAAACTCAGCAAAGAGGGGCACTTTTCAAAGCAAACGACAAGATGCAATATCATTTTCAACCCCTAGAATCACCTGCTTAACTTGTGTCTGAATACCCATGGGTCAAGGACACCGATTTGGGACATGTGAATGTCCAAGAATTACAAAAGGGAGAACTCGTTTAGAAGGTTAACAAAGTAGCAAAAAGATTGCACAACAGCAGTCTAGAAATGCAGGTTTGTGGAACAGTTTGGGTATTCATTAAAATAATAAAATTGCTCCAACTTCTTAAGATTTCCAAAATCATTCTATCCAAGTGTGCGTATTGATTGATCTTTCAAACCTCTCCTGCACGCCATCCGGATTCAATCTCCCTAAGTTGCCAGTTCAGTTTTGGGTTTGGGTTCGGGTTCGAGAACCCGGTTCGCCGGTTCAGGAAAAAAAAAAATTTCAGGTTGGGTTCATTTTGGGTTCGGTAATAACAAAACATATAAAAATCAGAAATATATACATATTTGCAGCAGTATTTAAGTTCAGAATACACCACCATAGTAATAGTCAAATAACATAGTAAAAATACACCACCACTTTATACTCAAAAGTCAAATGTCATGATATAGAATTATAAATTAAAGTTCAAACTTCAAACATAAAAAATTAAAAATGCCAAGTGTTTACAATGTCAATCTGAATCAGACGGGTCATCAAAAAAAGCAGCATCATTAGCAACATTAGATGCTACATTTTGTGTAGAACCACAAAGAGCATTAGTGGCACTCGCACAAGCACTGCCACTAGCACTGACACTAGCACTCTCATGCTCAGTAGTTGCTTCAGGCTGATAGTCATCATCAATATCAGGTGCAGCTAAGTGACTTTTGGAAGCATCCAAGTCAAGCTGCTCTGGCTCAATATCCCACCTCCTTGTGTCTCCTTCTTTGTAGGAACTATGTTTGTGTGTAAGGAGGCGCAAGTTTGAATGCACATACACCAAGTCCTCAGCCTTTTTTGAATGTAGCCTATTGCGTTTTATTGAGTGGATGAAGGTGTATGTGCTCCAATTCCTCTCAGAAGAGGATGAACTAGCAACCTATTAAGACCAAATTAAATTAATAAATAGTTAAGAGTTACAAAAATTAACTAAACAAAATTATTAATTAAAATTAAAATTACAAATATAAATTATAAAACTTACTTGGGATAAAACTTTTATTGCGATAGGTTGGAGGTGCATGTATTCTTGCCCATGGAAGTACCACCAACTATGAGCAGCCACCCTACACTTGTCTCAAAGAGCATCCATATCCTGATCAACACTCCCAGAGCATGCAAAAGCCATAAACTCAGCCCTCACTCGATCACGTTGGTCACGATCACTGAAGATTCTACGAATTGCTGCCTTGTACCCTTGGGCCACTTCACCATCCCTATATGGAGCAACTCTTGATGAAGTAGAAAGTATCTCAGGGCTATAATATTTGGGACTCAATGCAAAAGCGAGAAGATGCAAGGGAGTGGTCATTTTGTTCCATCTATCAAT
>VDFB02322573.1:0-34817 GCA_007258455.2 Sequoia sempervirens | reverse complement strand
GGTAAAACATTATTTGAATGAAGTACTTCTCATACCTTTTGCACTCATATTCCCAAGTCTATTTTGCCTTAGTGCTGATTCAGAGTCCACACCAATTGTATGATCTTCTACTTGCTGAACTACAACAACTATTCCTGAACATTGACCTTTCTCCATAACAATTAAAGTAGAAGGAACAGTATGACTGTACAAAGATATAAGGTTCCTACTTTCCAATTTTTATCACTAAATGTAACAACATAACCTTCATCATCTAGTTGCCCTGCTGAAATTAAATTTTTGATTAACTTTGGAACATGCCTTACCTCATGTAGTAGCCAATGATTCCCATTCTACAACTTAATCTTGATTCTTCCCTTTCCAATAATCCGATAGGGTTTGTTATCTCCTAAATAAACCAGCCCAAAATACCTTGGACATAATCAAGAAAATAACTTCTATGGGGGGTAGCATGAAATAAAGCCCTTGAATCTAATACCCAATAATCATCAACATTATCAAGGGAAAAAATCAAAGCATCCTCATCATATTTATTACTTACCACATTTGCCTCTTTACTTCCTTCTTTTTCGTCTCCTTTATTTTTCCAAGACAAACAATCTTTCTTTAAATGACGCGACTTACCATAGTACCAGCAATCCCTCTTGTCTCTAGATTGCGACTTTCTGTTCTTTGATTTTCCTTGTGACTTCCCACAATTTCCAAAATTGTTTCCTCTCTCCTTTGTTCTTCCCCTACTTTCTGCATTCAAAATACTGCCTAATGTGGATGTTCCACCTGAGCTTTTCCTACAAATTTCCTCGCTCAAAATAACACCAACAAAATCATCAAATTTCAATGTATTCGAACCAGAAACCGAATTGCTAATAGCCATTACCAAGCTATTCTAGCTTTCAGGAAAGGAACAAAAAATAAAAAAAGCCCTAACTTCTTCATCAAAGTTTAATTTTATAGAAGTTAATTGACTGGTGACAGTATTAAACTCATTTAAATGATCAGTAACTGACCCACCTTCTACCATTTTCATATTAAATAAATGCTTCATAAGAAATACCTTATTCGAAGCAGAAGGATTTTCAAATAACTTTGCCATGGTTTCCATCAACTCTTGAGTTGTCTTTTTTGTTGTAATATTGAATGCCACTGATTATGCTAGGCATAAACAAATATTTCCAAGAGCATTTCTATCCAAAATCTCCTAGTCCTTATCAGACATTGCTACAGGTTTCTTGGTTTTCCCTTCCAATGGCTGCCATATATCCTTCTGATAGAGATAGTCCTCCATCTACATCTTCCATAACTGATAGTTGTACCCATTAAACTTCTCAACCTTCTTACCCTCATCTGTCATTACTCCCACTCAACCATGAAACCTTCCTACAGATGATAATAAAAAACACAACCCACTCTGATACCACTTGTTAGGGTTAGAAATGGTAGATATCAAACAATTAAATATAGATTTAATTAATAAATAGAGAAACTAAAACACAGAATAAATTATAATAGAGATAATTTAACGTGGTTCACCCAATTTGGGCTACATCCACCAAACTGCAACCATCCAATGATTTTATTATCTAGTGCAAAAACCTATTACAATCTTGCAAATAATCATGTTTTTCATCATATTGTAACCCCCATCTGAACCCCTTTTTAACAAGCTTAGAAGCTTCTAGGTTAGGGTTCTACAAAATCAAGTTTTTTTTCTTTTTCGTTGATTTTTCCCTTTTTTGGTGACGATGTGAAAAAGTAGGAGGAAAATTTTTTGGCCCTAAAACTAGGTGTGAGTGTTGTAGGAACTCGCAGCAGTGCGAAAATGGGTATGAGTGGTGCAAGCTAGGGTGTATAGTATACCATGGGCTATACAGTATAGCATGATCAGTTGCCACATACCAACATGGATCGTGCAACGAACCATCTCTTTTAGGGACCTATTTTTCCTCTCAACTGCACCATTTTTTTTGTGGCCTGTATGAAATAGTAAGTTGAAGATCAATCCCTTAAAGAGTACAAATTTGTTCAAATTGATGGTTCACATATTCTTGACCATTATTTGTGAAGAAAATTTTGACACACTTTCTAGATTTCTTCTTAACATAATCCTTAAACTCTTGAAATTTATCAAAGACTTCTACTTTGTGTCAAAGAAAGTGTTGGAGAAAAAAATTCTCCCTTAGTATCCACCAACCTTCATTTTCCGTCTACCTTTCACTCACATTAAATTACCCATTGCCTTTAGTTTTACATTGTATTTAACATTAAGTGCAACAATTTGTGTGACAAGATCCATAAACATATCTTCATTCCCCTTGTACATATCCATTCATCCCTCGAGATAGTCACTAATAAAACAATTCATAGAATTGAAAATCCACCTTGGTTTTCATTTCATCTCCATCATGATCCCCACTGCCCCTCAAAGTTTCACTATATTTAGCATAATATGTAGAATTTCCCCTAATGCATATAAGTCTCAAGCTATTTCCTCATAAATAAAATAAAGTCTCCAAAGCATTTTTTAACTAATCCCCAACACAAGACATATCGACATGACAACTCCACATCGGGGGAACTCTCATCATAGTCTCCTCGATGAACCAATGGAGACAGACCATGGAACACACACTATCGACAAGTCAACCTTCTATTAGGTGGAATTACAACATTGTCTCCCCAATGGAACGACAAAAATAACTAAGGTGAAAACATCATGGAAAGTATTACATATCAGTAGAACATGCTTCACTATCTCCTCAATAGCCTGAACAAGACATATTAGAGACACTAAGGTGTATCAGGTAGAGATAACATTATGTCCCACTAATGAGCTGATGTAGGACATAACAAAGGTATTTTTAGAAATGTACAACATCTAGTAGTATTGGGGAGATAAAATGTTATCAAACTAGCATGAAATCTAGTTCCTCCGATATAGTGATAAGAATATCAAAAGAAAAGGAATGTTGGAATGAACAAGGATTATCGGTAGAACATAAATAGAGGTTTCCTCAATAAACCGATGATGTGTGAAAGGAAGGATGACATCATAAATAATTAGTATGAACTAAGGATTGGGATTGGTTGAACTAAAATGTATTGGTGAAAAATTATCTGGCATCCAGCCGATACCTTGAAGGAAAACTAAAGACACAAAAGTTCATCGAGGGAAAGGTGGACATCGAAAAGAAAATCATAGTTCCATTGATGCAATGATGATGATTGTTTTGATTAATGTGAAAACCCTAAGATATCATGGAGATATTAAAACTAATGATCCCCCAATGACACGAAAGAGAGCAAGTGTGTCATTAATGAACCAGAGGTGAGTACTATACCTCAAACTAATCTCATTTTGTTATCAAAAAATTGAGGAGTTGCAGAAAGGAGAAGTGGAGCGAAAGAGTTTGAAGTATCCCATTGTTGCACAATTGGAAGTCAAGGAAACAAGTGTGACACAAGTAAGTATACAAAGCCAACTTGAGAATTTTCTTTAAAGAATTGTAAAAAACAAGTTAGGTTTTCTTAAATGATGGAAGGAAGTTCAGGGACACCAAAATCCAAAAAACAAAAGATAGAAGTTAGGATTTTAAACCAGGATTTGATAGACTAGTGTCTAGGGTTGGGACCGAGAGCTAAGAGGAGTGCAGTTGAATCATTTTGTGGACAAGTAATGGGATAAACACAAAAGATCTAGGGATGCATGGATACAGAGAGGATATAGGCTATTCATGTATCACTATAGAAAAAAGTATGAGTTTTAGCCTATCTGCAATCCATGGAAGATGAACTTGAGGGAAGTTCATTGTGCCTAATGTGTTCATCAACAGAGAGTTGGTTAAGACACTAGCTAAAAAATACAACCCAAGTGACTTGGTTTGCTGATGGGTGTGATCTTATATCATTTCCAAAGACTTTATTTCCACTATCTTCAATTTAGATTGCACCACAGATATTGCCACTTTTTGTGGCACGTATGAAATGATAAGTTGAAGATCAATCCCTTCAAGAGTACAAAATTGCTCAAATTGATGGTTCACATATTCTTTGCCATTATTAGTGAGAGAATTTTGACACACTTTCCAGATTGCTTCTCAACATGAGCCTTAAACTCTTGAAATTTATCAAAGACTTCTAGTTTTGTGTCAAAGTGTTGGAGAAAAAAATTATCCCTTAGTATCCACCAGCCTTCATTTTCCATCCACCTTTCACTCACATTAAATTACCCATTTCCTTTAGTTTTACATTGTATTTAACATTAAGTGCAACAATTTGTGTGACAAGATCCATAAACATATCTTCATTCCCCTTGTACATATCCATTCATCCCTTGAGATAGTCACTAATAAAACAATTCATAGAATTGAAAATCCACCTTGGTTTTCATTTCATCTCCATCATGATCCCCACTGCCCCTCAAAGTTTCACTATATTTAGCATAATATGTAGAATTTCCCCTAATGCATATAAGTCTCAAGCTATTTCCTCATAAATAAAATAAAGTCTCCAAAGCATTTTTTAACTAATCCCCAACACAAGACATATCGACATGACAACTCCACATCGGGGGAACTCTCATCATAGTCTCCTCGATGAACCAATGGAGACAGACCATGGAACACACACTATCGACAAGTCAACCTTCTATTAGGTGGAATTACAACATTGTCTCCCCAATGGAACGACAAAAATAACTAAGGTGAAAACATCATGGAAAGTATTACATATCAGTAGAACATGCTTCACTATCTCCTCAATAGCCTGAACAAGACATATTAGAGACACTAAGGTGTATCAGGTAGAGATAACATTATGTCCCACTGATGAGCTGATGTAGGACACAACAAAGGTATTTTTAGAAATGTACAACATCTAGTAGTATTGGGGAGATAAAATGTTATCAAACTAGCATGAAATCTAGTTCCTCCGATATAGTGATAAGAATATCAAAAGAAAAGGAATGTTGGAATGAACAAGGATTATCGGTAGAACATAAATAGAGGTTTCCTCAATAAACCGATGATGTGTGAAAGGAAGGATGACATCATAAATAATTAGTATGAACTAAGGATTGGGATTGGTTGAACTAAAATGTATTGGTGAAAAATTATCTGGCATCCAGCCGATACCTTGAAGGAAAACTAAAGACAAAAAGTTCATCGAGGGGAAAGGTGGACATCGAAAGAAGAAAATTATAGTTCCATTGATGCAATGATGATGATTGTTTTCAATTAATGTGAAAACCCAAGATATCATGGAGATATTAAAAACTAAATGATCCCCCAGTGACATGAAAGAGAGCAAGTGTTCCATTAATGAGCTAAAGTCAAGTAGTGTATACCTCAAACTGATTTCATTTTGTTATCAAAAAATTTTATGAGCTATAGAAAGGAGTGGAGTGAAAGATTTTGAAGTATCCCATTGTTGCACAATTGGAAGTCAAGGAAACAAGTGTGACACAAGTAAGTATACAAAGCCAACTTGAGAATTTTCTTTAAAGAATTGTAAAAAACAAGTTAGGTTTTCTTAAATGATGGAAGGAAGTTCAGGGACACCAAAATCCAAAAAACAAAAGATAGAAGTTAGGATTTTAAACCAGGATTTGATAGACTAGTGTCTAGGGTTGGGACCGAGAGCTAAGAGGAGTGCACAATTGAATCCTTTTGTGGACAAGTTATGGGATAAACACAAAGATCTAGGGGATGCATGGACATTCCAAAGAGGATATGAGCTATTCATGTATCACTATAGAAAAAAGTATAGGTTTCAGCCTATCTGCAATCCATGGAAGATGAACTTGGGGAAGTTTGTTGTGCCTAATGTGTTCATCAACATAGAGTTGGTTAAGACACTAGCTAAAAAATACAACCCCAAGCGACTTGCAGTTTTGCTACATGATGGGTCTGATCTTATTATCATTTCCAAAGACTTTATTTCCACTATATTCAATTTAGATTGCACCCTGAATGTTCCATTCATAGTAAAAGACCTAATAGAAAAATACCACCACATGGATACCAGATATAAAAGATGGAAATTTCCCTTACATAGGCCCCAAGAGGAAGGAAATCAACTTAATAAATTCTCACAATGAACACCCTCCATTTCATGAAGAGTTATTTAAGCAATATTTTTGATACACATATTATACTACATGACACGTATTGGGAGTGGAATCCCCGATCCTCATGTCAATATCCCCAATGGTCCTAGCAATAGATGTGCAGAGCCGAGATGCACAAGTATTAAATTATGCTGGATTTTTAGCCAATAATTTAAACTAGGGATTGGAAATAATGAAAAACAACAACTGTGAATGTATCAATTTCAAATACTATTCTCTACTCATGTACTTACTCTTGTACAACGTGCAAGCTAGAGGGTTTTGTGGAGAGGAATTGAGGATAAAAGATATGGATGAGGATGGAAACTTCAAACCAATCCAAATGTGGACAACAATATGGGACAATAAGTATGGGAGATGCCATTATTTATACTTAAAGGAACATTTTTTCAAACCTTTTTTGAATGTATTAGGGAATTCATGTGACTATAATTTATCTCCTAAAGTATAAATATTTCTTAGACCTAAGGAGAAAAATCCCAAAAAGAAGGTAAATCATAATTGGGGGGATTGGTATTCATAATCTGGCTACACTGTGATTAGAGTACATATGGGTTTGAAGGAGCCCCACACTTGCTACCAAGGATAGTTCTAGATAGAGTGGCCTATTTAGAAATTGTAAATCAGATTCCAAGCACCTTAAGGGATAAAATAAACAGTCAATTATGTCGAGTACTCTATGCTTTGGAGATTTCACAATTGTTTCTAGTGAAGTGTATGAAGAAGTTAATAGGAAATTGGTTCATTATAATTTTCCATTGGGAGATAAAATAAATAATTTTGATCTAGAAAACTTTATAAATAAAGTAAAACTATCACAAACCTTATCCGGATATGAACATCAATTCTCTATGGATGATGCAGTGCAAAATTGTGATGAAGCTGTAACATCACAATGGCTAGATACAACAAGGTTATATTAGTTGAGGCCTAGAAGAGGGAAAATAACCCTTCATACACAAATGCATTTGATCATAGGGTGATCCCACAATACTCGTTTACAATTTTAGGCCAAACTAGACACTTAACTTATTTTTCCTAACTAAATATTCACTTTTGGGCACCTATAGTGGCTAAACCGTGAGGAATTGGAATATGATGCAAACTAGTGATTTGTGAAATTTTGTTTGTCGATTCTAAATATATTTTTTTCAAAATATTTGGAATCGTATTGCACTTCTTTTTCCATCTCCTTTGAAAACTAGTCTTTTTCAGTAAACACCATTTTTAAGGAGTGATGCTCACCATATAAAACAAATTTTTTTCCATGAAGGATAAAATTATAATTTTTTTGAATTTAGATTTGTAACTTTGATATCTAGTGCTTCCAATTGGTTTCATAGTGTTCTCTTCAATATTTTTTCATTAATCAAGTTTTGAATTCAAACCAATTACAATTCAAACATAGGCAGACTATATAACACAACTTTTTTTGTATGTATTGAATTTTTATTTTTATTTTTTGGATCAAGGAATTTAGTACTTGCTAAACTCATATTTTTAAAATTTATTTTTTGATAATATTCTATTTTTCCACATGTATAGAACAAAGAGCTTGATTTTTAGTGAGAAACCTATATTCACAAGAAACAAAAAATAAATATAATAATTAAATTAAATCTATTTAAAATTATACTTTTTGGGAAGCTTATAATAAGGACTACATACTTACAAAAAAATAAAATTAAATGAATTCATTTGATCCCCCAAAAGGTAAATCAAAAGATAGGTGTAAAGGAGAATCTGTTATAGGTATGGTTTAAAACTAGCGGGGTTCTATCCAAGGGGTTTTCATCTAAGGTAGTTTGATCAAACCCTCTTCAACTGGAATGCTTTAAATACAAATTTTTAAGGATTAAATCATTATATTTTCTAAAAATATGTGATTTCAGCAAAATTTAGAATATCCCAGAAATTGCAAACCAACTTTGTGGGATCACCCCATATAGAGGGTCCTCTAGAAAGGGTTGAGCAAATAATCAAGCATGAGGAAGAACTAACCAAAGATGTGCCTCCTATGATCTTTGAGGCAAATATGGTAGCATGTTCTAGAATGCAAGTTGAATATATGGAAGCCCTCAACTATATACCCTCACAACCCACTCTGAAAGTTAGTTTCTCTGTTGATTCTATCATTAGTGAAGAATAGGGTCATGAATATAGTGATGAAGAAGATTAAGTTGAACAGATAAGTGCACCTATTGTTACACCATATTATTCACTCAATGAACAAATAATTGTCAAATTTAAAGCATAAAATTAACTCTCAAATGATGTGAGAGTCAGGGTGAGACAAGAGTTTGTTTCTGATAGTGACTTTGTTAAACCTTCAGAATTTAAATCATTCATTTATGAACAAAAGGGTAAAGCACTTCGAAAAAGAATGAAAGATATCACTCCTAAGCAAGAATCAGTAGCCCTAGAAGAATTGAGAAAGGAATTAAACCAAGAGCTAGAATCCATTACCTCTAAAAGAGGAATGGAACTACTTCAAGAAGTTGGGGTCTTGCTCTTACCTAGATTGGACAAATTAGCTTTGCCATAGTGTTTGATAGTTTCAGAAAAAGAGGAGATAAGACACTGCACTTGAAAAAAGAAGCCAGTGATAAAATGTATTTAGGGACAAGATACAACCCATATGAGAGCACATTGTTGATGCATTATACCCTCAAGATAAAAGGCCTACTATTATCAACAATCCAAATCAGGTATTTGGGAATCTCATGGTACAAAAAGTTGTAGAAACTAATCCCATTGAAAGTGTAGAATTGAACATAAATGTGGAAAAATTGAATAAATCTCAAGTTGAAAATTTGATAAAAGATAATGAAAAGCTAAGGAAGGAGGTAGCTAGGTACAAAGACAAAATATCCTCTTCTTCTTCATTAGAATTGTATTCTCCATGGACAGATTGTGAAAAGAAGGTATTGGTTGCAATGGAAAATGTTATATATTGGAAATATTGCCATGAGATAGTTCAAAAGAAGTGCAATGAGCTAGACACAAAGATAAGAACCATTAAATTTGAGATTGTCTCTAAGATAATCAAAAATAAATTTGAGAAGGTAATAAATTATCAGGTCGATCAATATTGGGACGTCTTTGTAAAGGTGCACTCAACCTTCCAAGAGCATGTAAAGCTATAGGAAAAGATAGGAGAAAGAAAAGAAGAATTGATCAGGAAGGAAATCATGGACGAACAGATTCTCCACAGGTGTGATGAATTGGTCAATCAACATGAGGAGTTTTGTGCTAGAATTAGGGCTGATCTTGATGACTTTGACCAACCATTAGACATCCTATTTCCCATGTTCTTTGATGGTGAAGGATGACTTAAAGAAAAGGATCAATGGAAGGATGAGTTGTTTTAGATATTACCACAAGCACTTGAGATGGTCAATGATGAGGAGATGGTACTGGACAACACTCACAAACAACTTGAAGGAATAATGTATCTAGAATACAACATGAGGGAATCTCTATTGAATATTGACATTCACATTAGAGAGGATTACATCAGATAATTGTCAGAGATGCACCTACTCATCGGTAAAATTGTAGAGGCCCTAAATGTGGAGAAATAAGTTCCATGAGAGAATTGCAGGTAGACTGAGCACTTCATTATGGAGAGAAATTTGTTAGATCTTGAGAAGTCACGAGTTCTCTACATTGAATAATGGAGCAAGTGTTTTATCTATTGTAGTTACTTAAGTTAATTTCTTTATGTTTTAAAAATATAATGAGTTAGAAGTATGAAAAGACGTCTTTTTCTTAACAGGCCTGAAGATTGTTGCTTCCCATATTAAAAGGGAAACCAAGGCCTAGTTTTGGATCATCACATCATTATCACCACCAACTGTAGTAGTAGGTTACATTCATATAGCACATTCCATTCATCCATCTCATATCAAATGACATTTTCTATTAATGTAACATCACTTTGAACAAATACAATGGAGAATACTTTTCTTAATTGGTGACTTATATTCAGCGTTCAATTGTTCTATTGATTTTCATGCTTAAATGTTGTTGTGTTGTCTCCAAAGTGGTTTCTTAAAGCTATTTAAATTCATAAGATTTATCAAGACAAATTTATTGTTGTGTGATTTTTTTTATTAGGTTCTGGTGAGAGAGAATTAAAATCCTTTTAGTTAATTTATTTTAATTGGTTCCCTGAGGGGTTAAAAATAATTTTAAAAGTAATTAATCTAATTGGTTTCCTTAATCTAAGAATTAAAAATCCTTTCATAGCATCACAATAATTTAAGGGAATAACACTAGGATTTATAAAGAAGGGTACTTAGCAAACAAACTTGTACGTTTGTACAAGGTACAAACATTTAAAAGTGCCCAATAGTTAGAGTTAAGTTGAATCATAGGTTTACCTATCATACAAATCTATCTCCAAAATCACCATCCATCCATTCACTCTATTCACCCAATACATTAGGCATTGATCAACTTTAGAACAATTTCATACAAACTTTACTTACACACTTTACTCTCAACACATATAGTAGGAATTATCCATCAAGTCTTGTATCTACTTCACCCCTATGTGCCATTGTGAGTAGATTTCCTAAGTCAGAGATCATTCTCAAACCTTCCAATCTACCTTATTACTTAGGTACACCTGCCTAGGTCTAGCAGAGCCTAAAGAGTAGGATGTGATCAATCATAATTTCCTCACTCATTGGCCAAAAATGTATTAAGAGACTAACATCCTCATGGTCTAGAAACCTATGTTTTTGAGACCTAATAGAAAGTAGGCCCATGTATATCTAGAATATTTATCAATGAAGGTGAGAAAATAACAAGCCTTATTGCAAGATAATGATGGAAAAGGAACCACCAAGTCACTATGAACCAATTCAAGAAAGTTTGAAGCCCTCCAAGTTTTCCCTTTATTGAACTTGTCCTCAAGATGTTTTTCCAAGGCACAAATTAAACATACAATGGAAAATTTTATTTGAGGAAGACCCATGACCATATTCTATTTGCTAAGTTACCAAAGATAGTGGTAGTTGATATGTCCAAACCACTCATTCCATAGTTTTCTCACAAAATTTGAATGGGTGAGCAATGCAATAGAATGTGAATCAAGTAAAAAATGAGAGAAAGCATACAAGAAAGACTCAAGATTGGTCCTACCAACTATAAGGAGTACATTCTCTTTAAGATTCCTGATGTTGACAAAATCTAGAGTGAATTCAACTTTTCTATGATTTTGAGTGATTTGGTAGATAGAGAGAAGGTTGGCTGACAAATCAAGCATGCAAAGGACATCCTTAAATGTATAATTTCCAACATTAATTAAACCCTTCCCAATTATATCCACTGGAGAATCATCCCCAATGAGAATGTGGAGCACAAAATAAGGCTCCAAAAGAGAAAAAAAATATTTAATAGAATCCATGTGATGTGATGCACTTGAGTGAAAAATCCACTATTGTGAAGAATTAATAGTAGAAACAAGTGTTGATGCTTTCCCTTTACCTATTTTGGAAGGAGTAGAGGATTGATGAGCAACAAAAGAATGTAGATTAATGTTGTTCTTTTTAAGAAGATGTTTCAACTCATTGATTTGCTTCTTATGTCAAGAATGTTCCCCATGACCAAGTTTCTTGTTGTAGCTATAAGTTGGTATTTCCTTATTTTGATAATTCCCCTTTGAATAGGGCAAGTTGAAGTAAAATTTTGTTGTAGAAGATGATTATGTCTGATCTTTTTGTTACTTTTTCTTGAACTACTTTTATTTTTTTTTAGGTTAAATCCCTAATTCTTTCTGACCATTAGGCTGGCCAACCATCAAATCTTGTGAGTGTGAAGGCTTAATAAGACCCATGGAAAGAAGCGTTCATTATTCTTGCATCAACATTTTAGAAAATGAAGCCAAAAAATGTGTAATGAATGTAGATTTCATTGTCAACCTATGTATGTGAAAGCTAGAAACAAAAGTTGCATATTCAGGTCCAAGTTTGTTGAGAGTTCTATAAACATGTTGAATGTATTTCTTCTCTAAGCCACATGAATTACATTGTGCTCTTAGGTCATTGAGCTTTGTTACATAATCCTGGATGTTGTAAAAATACTTTTGATCAAGATTCATTAGTATATTGTCAATTTGATAATCACAAACTTCATCAACTGTACCATATAGAGTTTTAAATTTTTTCTATACATCATGTGAATCTTTACACCCTTCAATTTGAAACATAATATCAATATAAACTAAAATCCTTAGAAAACCAAGAGATTTTGTATGTTCAAGCATCTAGAGTAATTTTTCCTTATTATTTTTGGGTTCAATTACCTTCTTTTGGACATAAGGTGAATATCATAGCTCCATTCAAGAATTCCATGTATTTTGATGCCATGTATTGTAGTTTTATGGCATTAGCAAGGAAACTTAAATGTACCCATAGTGAAGGAAAAATAGAGAATACAGAATAAGAGATGTACGAGCACAAAGACAACAAGAGACACCCCCTATTTCACTCAATCAAAGAACCCCTCAAAGAAAATGATTTGGCACTTTATATTTAGTGTAGATACAGATTTCAAGATTTTAATATCTTCACAAATCCTCAAAAAATGAGTATATGTTTAAAGTAAATTTTTTGGTAAAATTTCCTATGAAATAAGTAGCATCAATGTGAAGTACACAAAAAAATCATGCACTTTGAAACAAATAATTATCTCAATCTAAGGTCATATGCAAAATTTATGTAGCTTTGAAGGTCACAAATCGAGAATGATGAGGTGTCCTCTTTGATAATCAGAAATTTTTGAAAAATACATGCACCAAAATCTAAAACCATCTTCACCAATGCATAGAGCACAAACAATTAGCCTAAATCAAAGAAAACTGCACTAAATTTGGAGGTTTGGAGCCTACGCTATGATCTTTCAAAGTTTGTCTTCAAAAACCAACTCATTAATGGAGAGGGTGTAAACTTTTGAAAAAAAATCCTTCATCCAAATTTTGTGTAACTTCCACTAAATTTATCTATCTTCCAAAATTAGATTTCCTCCAACTAGTATACACCTCCACCAAAATTAGCGGACCTCTAGATAAAATTAACAAACCACCAAATTTAGAAATTTGCTCAATTTAGTGATGCCAGTAGTTTTTCGGTGGAGTTGAAAATTTATATTTTTTAATTTTAAAAAACATTAAAAATATATTTAAAAATAAAAAGGTGTCGATAGATATTTAGGTGAAATTAAAATTTAATACAAGTTCTTAACACAAAAAATATTAAAAATTATAAAAATGGTTAATAAAAACATTGAAAAGGCCCGAAGGCCCAATGGAAGAGTGGCTTTGGATAGGAATAACAAGAATTTAGCACATACTTTATTTGATGAAAATGCATATTAAACATGCAAAAAAAGTTGTAGTATAGATTTTGATGTAAGGCTCCAGGGCATAGAGATTAAGAGAGCCAACCCTTAGAGTGGTGTGCTTCTTTGTTGCAGGGACAAGTCTTGCACAAAAATCTACGTAGGTAAAAATCTACTCCTTTTTATTTTTAATTTTTAATTTAATTTTTCAATTTTGCTTTAACAAAATTGTTAATTTTTTTGTTAAAAAAATAACAACAAAAAATGCTTATAATTTTTTTATTTTTATTTTCAATTTTTTAAATATATTTTTTTTGGAAAAAAAATTATAAAATTGAAACAAAAATGTTATAAATTATTATTTAAAATATATACACAAAATTTAAAAAAATGGGCTCTTTGGACCAAATTTTTTTGCCTCAGCTGACAACTTTGTCCAAAATTGACATTTGGTTAGTCCATTTTATGGTTTTTAGGCCTTCTAAGCATGATGTCAGGGTCAGATTTGATCTAAAATGCTTTGAAATATTGGTTCCTTTTTGGATCTAGCAATGAACCTCCCACTTCAAATTCTTCCAAATCTGGCCTCCAATGTCTGATTGATATGAAATAAAGGGGAGATTTTACTTCCTTAGCTACTCTAGACTCAATGGTGAGCTCAAAATTTCCCCTCAAAGCTTTAGAAAATTTGCAACTAGAATGTCAATATATGAACCCCCTAGAAACTAATATTTTCTCCACAATTTTTGATTCTCTAGATCATCTTAGGATGCAAGATAAGATCATACTTAGTGCTTTGAAAAAAAATAGCTCCACACTCTCAAATTTCCTAAAATATTGCTAACCCATAACTTATTCTTTCTCTAATACCATGTAATATTTGCTAAATAACCTACCTAGGATTGAAATGACTTAAGCAAAGAAAATATAGAAATAAAATATGAGAAAGAATAAATTGTATTCCTCTGAATAGAACACAAAGCTTCTATGAGCTTCAAAATTGAGATTACAAAGGAAATGTTGGGTTATATAGGCAAAGGGGAGAGATAGGATGTAACTAGATTATCAAAAGTGTTGTCATCTTGTGAGGTGTGACAACTAAAGTCATTAAAGCTAGACAACCTTATCCATGTGTAAAGTTAAGCTAGTGTGAAGAGGACCTAAGTGGATAACTAGCTAGAAAATGAACTAGTTAGATAACGTACCCCTTTCACAATAACAATGTGAATATAAGAGAATAGAAGAAGAATCTTACAAGGAGGATCACTACCTCAAAGCAATAGGAAGATCCACCACAATATCTCTACACCATTTGCATCCTTTGGCTCACTACCTCTAACAACTTCAGGCTCACTAAAAACGTACACTTTCTGGTCACTCTTCTGGTAGCCTTAGGAATTTAAGCTCACACTTACATCACAACACTTGATCACATTCACATCTTACAACACATCTACAAAACCTTCAACAATTAAACTTGTGTATATATCAACCACAACCTCAATAACCTTCTCCAAGTTGGCTCAGATGAAACTTATGCACCTCAAATGTCTAACCAACAAATAGGTTGGCACCAAACACTTTCATAATCGAAAGAAGTGAGGGTGGACCACACCAAGGGTTAACCAAGACCCAAATCCACACCAACACACTTCACCATGCTTCCACAAACCATGAAGCACATCCACAAGTAACACTAACACATCTAGTCAACCAAACTTGTATTAATGCTACCAAACAATCTATTCACTCTTCAACAGGTTTGAAAACATCTCACAGACCATGAAGCAAAATGACAAAACACCCTAGAATATTCCAACACCATTTGAATATTTAGCAACACTGATGCAACCACCTACAACTAAGAATACCATTATCATATTTATTTTCTATTTTATAGTGGGCAAGTGCAAAAATTGAGTCTAATTTTAGTAGAATAGTTGTAAGAATTTATTTTTTAGAAGGAATAAATTTTGTTAATATGGTTGATGACATTTTTTAAAATTTTGGTGAAATTAAAACCTATTATAAATGGCAATGTCTATTTTTAAAATATAGATAAAATAAAATACATACATACATATATATATTTAGACTATAGGAATTGGGTAACACGACCCCCTATAAACTGTAGTGCGCCTGGTAAACTTTTTAACGTGACCGGTAGTGTTGGCACGACACGCCCTCCCATACCACAGGGGTGGGGGAGACTAGACCTCATGACCAACCTCCTGCAATAGGAAAGATTTAGCCAACCGAGCTAGGGCCCCAACCCCAATAAAAGAAAAAATATTAAACATAGTTTTATTTATTAATTAATTTTTAAATAAAAATCATCATGTTTTTTTTTAAAGGAATAGAGTTTTACAATATGACTAGTGACCTTTTTTAGAATTTTTCGGTGAAAATGAAACTTATTATAGATGACAATAGTTAGTTTTCAAATATGCATTTTTGATTTTTAAACATATTTTATGTTTATTAATTATTTTAATAAATAAAAAGAGTCATAAACATGGAATGATATAGGTTAATTTTTTAAATAAATTTTTATTGTAAATTTTTGATTTTTTTAAATTTTCTAAATTTTAAAATACCTTATTCTTATTTATAAATAAATTTTAAAAATATATATTTACTGAACCATTAATAAAATCATATTTTCACGAATCTTCAATATCATATACTAATCTTTACTATTTATTTTGTTGTACATTTGAATGTTATAGCTTCTAACATGTACCCCTTTTTAAAGTTACATTTGTATATTCTATATAATTATTTTTTACTATCTATGTATTAGAACATATTTAAAACTACTAAAAAAAATGATATTTCATGTTTTAACACCATATTAATATTCCATGTGTACGTGCTTCATATTTTATCCCAACTGTGGTCAACAAAATATAATTCTCAAAGAAAACTATTTCAATTTTTGACCAAAAAGTGGACTTAATTTCTTGTACTTACCCTAAGGAACATATATTTTTACTATACAATACATAAATGTATATGCTTGATACATATTAAAAAAATTAAAAAGGTAGGATTTTTAAAAATATGTGAGCAATTTATATTGGTGTCCTAGGCTCAACAACAAGAAAAAAAAAAAGATATATATAAAAAAAGTTGCATTAAACAATAAAACTACTCTAAATTAAAAAACTAATAATAAGAAATGTATTAAAAAAAGAGAGCATACACTAGATGAGGAATATTAATGATCAATATTTAAGAAATATTAGATTTATCTTATTTCTTAAAAAAATACATTATGGAATGAACATCACTCTTTAAAAATATTATATGTATAAGAACCAATTTTTAGGGAACAAAGAAAAATGAGATAAATAACTAATTAACTATATATATATATATAAAATTTACACAAAATATTTGAAAAATCATTAGTTCAAATTATCTTCAAATTCTAAATTGTTGACTTACTATAGTTAGTAGAAAGTAATTTCTTCTTAAAAACATTATTTTTAGCATCCCACTTAGAATAAAAATTGGAATGTTCTATAATGAGATCATCTACAGTTATCTCTATCTCGAAGTGAGGGACTCATTATCTTAATTATGCATGGTGTTTGATGCATGAACATCTAGAGTATGAGCAATATTCAATCACCAATTTTTTTTCATATTTATTTGTTATTTAGCATTTTTTAGTAATGTTACTATCATATGCTAAAAAAAAAAGGTATTCCCATTATAAGGCATAAATATTTTACCTTAACTTGTAGAGTTACATAGATCACCACCTACCATTTTTAGTGCTACTAATGAATACAAGTGATTCATAATAATTTGTACTCTAACATAAAGTTGTTTCACAAAATTAGCCATCAATGATCAAAATTTTTGACTAGTTGAAATATTTAAATGTGACATATTTAGTTATGTGGTATAAATTCAAGCTTCACATTGATATTTGAATAAATATTCAATATTATAGATTGTAGGGAATTTCATGATTAAAAATGCATTGAACCACGTTGCATTTATCTTTATGCACATACCACTTTTTCAAATGGGTCCTACACATTTCTAAATAAATTTTTCATTAAAATTAACTCCACTTTAAGACTAGCATAGATCATTCAAGAGGCTAAAAACTTTTATCCAAAAATTCATCATCATTGGAACGTATCTCCAAATTAAGAACTACGTTAAGAGATGGAATTCAAATTCAAACTCTTAAATATTACTATCAAAATATTAAAATTGATACACCAAATATCTTTCATTTAAATGAAAGATGTGGCTTCATATTGCACTTTCTAAAGTAGATTATGATGTAATTTGTGATTATGAGTTAATATCTAAATCATATTTATAATTATTTGTTGTGTTATTTATTTCTTATGTGGGTGTTTGTGTATTTAACTATATGGTTGGATAATCACTAATTAGTCTCTTCAACCATAACTAAATTATTATCAAAATTGGGTTAAGTAGGATGATCTATTTGAAATATATTTGTGAACGTATGGATATTGCAAAATTCTTGGCAATTCCTTCAACTTAACTAATTCTCAATCTAATTCTAAAAGTTTGATGCTTAACACATTCCATGAATAACTTGAAATTTTCATTAAGTATATTTTTATAAAATTCTCATTTATATTCATAATTTGATGGCTCCTTGTATGAAAGTGAATCTTACCCTTATTTTTTTACGGTTAGTCCCTTTTAATCTAACTCTCCAAAACTGTGTTTGGAATCAAACAAGTAGAGAGCCATGGCCACATTGTTTTATAGGAATGAGTTTAGGTTTTTCAGTGTAATTAATGCTTGCTTCACATATCTTGACCTAAGCCTATTTAGACATGGCATTTATTGTACAGGTTAAATATCTCATGATATTTTTCCCTTCTGATATTTAGAGATATTTTGCTCATGTTTGAATATTTCTCACTTATAAGGAGACCCCTTGACTGTATTTCAATACAGATTAACATTATGCAATTTGTGTGTTCACTGTGCTTGTCAAATATCTCTATTTGTCGATCCTCACATGGTATCAAAGCGATTCAGAATAATGGCAAGCCGTGAGGTGAATTAGTTTATTGCTTTTTTTGTTGATCCATCTATGCATGTTATTCACAGCTAGAAAGAAGTTTATTTTTCTTGAGGGAACGGTTTATTCTAAATCAGAGAACCCATGTTCTTGGCATGCTTGGAGACCCTTGTTCATTGCTTGTGTTGAGGATTCTATCCTCTGTTTGTGAATCCTCTACCTTTGCCTAGTTTCGCCCATACTTGGCATTTGTAACCTGCGCAGGATCTCATTGGTCACCCATCCTGACTCTCGTGTTGTAGATTTGGTGTTTGATTTGTAGATTGGGCCCTCCTTCAGCCCACGCATAAACCCCTACGCCTTGTATTCTCCAGTGCCCACTTCGTTCTTACATTGTGATCTAGTGAAGGGTGATTTTTTTCTTTTATGTGAAACTTTTTTTTGTAGAAATGTGATTTAATTTGGTATTGCAGATCTCTACAGATCATTACGGAAGATTGAAGACCCGCTACATGGTGTTTGCTGACTAAGACATCGAAGAAGGAAAAGTGAAATCTGCCATCAAGGGAGGTTGGTTTTGATTGCTAGCGATGAAGTGAATAATATGCATGACTTCAAGAAGTTGTTGAATAGGACAAGAGGCACTGCCCAAGCAGCAAGTGTTTTCTGTCATCAGAGGTGAAGGAGATCTAAAGTAGAAGCCCCCACAATTTACTATGTGTTTGGCGTGTTTTGGGACGAGAAGGGCATGTTTCTTTTCTTCTACAGAGGGACCTCTAAACACATGATGAGAGGCTCGATTTTGTCTATCATGTGCTAACTTCCATTGAGGGCAGAGACTGCGTGGGAACCATTCATGCCAGGCCAACCTTTGACCCTCGTTTCTGCTATCACGTGTTGACTTCCAGTTTGCATGTTTAGGCGCAATTTGTTGACCCAGTTTTATTGGTGACCCATGTTTGTCTGTGTATGATCAAAGAGTTGCAATTTGGGAATTTGTAAAGAGTGAAAATTACAATTTGTAATTACTTTTTCACTATAGCTCAAGCTTTGAGTTCCTTTTTTGCAAAATTTCATCTTTTTTCACTATAAATTTAAAAAGCACAAGATCACACTCATTCTATAAAGTGCCTGATTGTGTCCTTTTTGGGTCAGTTAAAAGCACTCATTCTATAAAGTGACAAATTGGGGAGGGAAAAAAATAATCAAGGGGGGTGTTGTGTGTGGTTCATTTTCTCACTTCCTCGTGAAGTGCTTCTATTGTTCTTTTTCACTTCTGCACATATTTCTATCTTTTCTTTTTAGCATTTCTTCAAAACAACTATCTTAGTCAAAACAATATGGAATCTAATGTTGTTATGGTTCCCTTAACACCTTTCAATTATCATGATTAGAAGGTGAAAGTAATTCTTGTGCTTAAGAACAAAGGTTTATATAGAGTAACTATGGGAACATAGAAAGAACCTAATGCAACTAAAGATAAAGATAAGTTTTTTAATAAGTTTCATCAAGCATTTGGCTTTGTATGCTTAAATTTATCTCCTAATTTGTTGTTCCCTATTGAGAACTTGAGAACACCCAACCAAGTTTGGGAAGGTCTTAACAAACTTTTTGGGAAAATAGATGAACTTAGAAGCTATGAGTTGGAAAATCAACTCTTAGGTCTTAGTCCTAGGATTTTTTCAACTTTACAAAACTTTTTACTAAGTTTAAATCCTTGAAATTGTAGTTAAAATATTGTGGAATTGACAAGAAAGAGGATCAATTAATCCTTTTTGTACTTTCCAAGCTAGGTCTAGAATTTTTTGTGTTTGTATCAACTTTCTACTCTACTAAAAGGGCTCTTGGAGCCTCATGGTCAATGCCCACACTTGATAACTTTATTGTTGACCTCACAAGGGAGCAAGAAAAGTTGATTCAAATGGGTACTTTGAAGTCTACAAAATCTCAAGCCCTACTTGTAGGGAATGAAACACATCAAACTTCAAAAGGGGAGAAGAAGAACACTAAAAAGGACAAGGAAGTTAAGAAAGAAAGAAAAATTGACAACTCCAAAAAGGACTCTCAAGGTAAAAAGAGAGTTGCATGCACCTTTTGAAAATTTTTTGGACATGATAAAAATCATTGCATGAAGAAATAGATTGAAGTTCTACAACAAATTCTTAAAAAGAATAATATAGGGCTACCTGATTCTATCAAGGTATCTTCATCCAATCAAGATAATACTAAGGACAAAGAGAAATCAAAAGTAAAATCCTTAGTTGCTAAAGCATCGTTATCTCCATCATGGATTCTAGACTATGGTGCTTCACACCATATGGGTTCTTCACAGGTTATTTTTTCATCCTTAGAACCATCAAGTATGTCCACAATCACCTTAGGTGACAATAATCCAACATTGGTAAAAGGGAGAGGGTTTGTTGAAGTTGAAGGAGGAATATTTTTCAATGTTCTAAGTGTACCTTCACTCTCAGCTAATCTCCTTTCAGTGTATCAAATAACTCATTTAGGGAAGGGCATGAGAGTATAGTTCTCTCCAGATTCAGTTGAGATAAGAGAATTACAAAGTAACAATTTGGTAGCAATAGGAGAAGAAAATCACCAATCCAAATTATATTCCTTCTCCAATTTTGTCACAGATATTTCTCCAAAAGCACTACTAACTCATTCAGATGAAGTTAGCAAAACTATGGCATGAGTGGTTTGGCCATCTTAACTACCACTGTCTTGAACAACTATGTCAACAAAATATGGTTAAGGGATTACCTAAGGTTAAATTTTCTAAAGGGCGTTGTGAGGGTTGTGCACTTGGAAAGCATCCAGAAGCAAAATTTGACAAAGGTAAATCAAGGAGGGCAACACAAGTTTTATAACTTGTTCATAGTGATGTTTTAGGGGCCTTTCCCCATCCATCTTTTACAAAGGCTAGATATGTTCTCACCTTCATTGATGATTTCTCATGTTTTACTTGGGTCTACTTTCTTAGACAAAAATTAGAAGTGTTTGATTCTTTTCAAGATTTCAAAGCTCTTGTCGAAAAAAAATCAGGGAAATTCATCAAGGTTCTTCAAATGGATAATGGGAGAGAATATGTCAATAATAGTTTTGAGAAATTTTGTATATCAGAGGGGATAGATCTGCAATGCACAGTTCCTTATAACCCACAAAAAAATGGTGTTGCAAAACGTAAAAATAGATCTTTAAAAGAGATGGCTAATTGTATGATTCACACTAAGGGCCTCATACCATCATATTGGGTAGAAGCAATCAACTGTATGTATTACATACAAAATAGATTTCCACATAAAGCCTTAAAGGGTATCACTCCCTTTGAAGCTTGGAAAGGATGGAAACCTTTAGTTGATCAATTCAGAGTTTTTGGCTCACATGCCATGGAACACATTCCAAAAGAGCAATGCAAGGCTATGGATCCACAATCCAAACCTTGCATCTTTGTGGGATATCCAGATGGTGTAAAAGAATATCACCTACTCCACCCTACCACACATGAGTTGTTTATTGAGAGAAGTGTTAAGTTTCAAGAAACATCTCCTAAAACTATACTTGACACTTCTCAACATATTATGGACTCTTCAGATCCTAATTATAGTACTGATGATTCAGATCATTCTCAGCAGATTCCAATTATAGTATTTTCTTCCAGTTCTCACAATGATGAAGGTTCATCTTCATCTAGTTCAGGGATTGCATTAGAAGTTGATATATCTAAGCCAGACTCACCCACATCTTACACTATACATAGAACAGATATAGGGGTACATGATTCAACATATGATAGACTGATTCAAGTAGATTTTTAGGGGGGGTGACATGCTTTCTTTGCTTCAGTTTTTGATCCACAGAAATTCAAAGAGGCATCAGGGATACCAGAGTGGGCTATTGCTATGAGGAATATGATTCCTTGATTAGAAATCACACTTGGGATTTGACTTCACTTTTTAAGGGAAGGAAGATAGTTTGATGTAGGTGGATGTATCGAACTAAATTTGTAGCAGATGGGTCAGTTGATAAGTACAAAGCACGTTTGGTAGCGAAAGGTTTTTCACAAGTTGCAGGCATTGACTATACAAAAACATTTACACCAGTTGATAAGATGACTTCCATCAGACTCACACTTGCTATAGCCGCATCACATGGATGGAATGTACATCAGATGGATGTGAAGAGTGCTTTTCTTCATAGAGACCTTAAGGAGGAAATCTACATGGAACAACCACCAAGTTTTGTTCAAGATTCATCCTTAGTTTGTAGACTTAAGAAATCTCTCTATGGCCTTAAACAAGCTCCTAGAGCTTGGTATGCCAAGATGGTCTCCTACCTCCTATCTTTAGGTTTTACTAGATTTCATTTTGATCCTAATGTGTATTTATTGTGGTAGGATGATTCACTTTTGATACTGGTTCTATATGTTGATGATCTTTTGATTACTAGGAGTACTTCATCTGCCATTATAGTAGTGAAGACTTCACTTTAGGATAGATTTGACATGAAAAACTTGGGTTTATTGCACTACTTCCTTGGAATCGATATTTCACAGTTAGCTTCATGGATTACTCTTGCACAACCCAAGTATACTCTTGATCTACTTGCACAGTTTCATATGACTACTTGCAAACCATCTCAGACTCCCTTTCTTTTTGGAGTCAAGCTCGATACTTCCTGTATTACACCATTAGTTGATGCTACATTGTATCAACAACTTGTTGGTAGTCTTATATACTTGACTCATACCAGGCCTGATATTGCCTATGTAGTAGGCATGGTTTCAAGATTCATGAAAAAACCTCATGAACTACATTGGAAAGTAGCTAAGAGGATCCTTCACTATCTTCATGGTACTCTTGGGTTTAGGATTCACTACAGAGTTGGTTCATCACTTGACTTGGTTGGTTATATAGATTCAGATTGGGCTGGTGATACTGAGCATCGTAAGTTCGCTTCAAGTTACAACTTTTCCCTTGGTTCAGGCACTATCAATTGGTCTAACAAGAAGCAGAATGCTATTGCTATATCATCCACAAAGGTAGAGTTTAGGGGGGTTGTTAACTCAGCTACTGAGGCTATATGGCTTCAAGGAATTATTTCTAAGTTTGGTACTCCTTTTAGGAAACATATTATCATCTATTGTGACAACCTTGAAGCACTACTCAGATATGCAGGAATCTGGTTCAACATTAACTAACTAAACACATAGAGATTCATATGCATTACATTTGAGAGTTGATTCATGGTCAGATCATCGACTTAGTATTTTACCAGTCTTCAGAGCAGGTTGTTGACATTTTCACCAAACCCTTCACTGAGAGCAAGTTTATTCATCTACGAGCTCTTCTTGGTGTGCGTTCTATATCAGCATCATCATCATCCTTGGGGGGTGCTTTCTAGTCTTCTCCACTTCTCTCTCTTTTTTGAGGATAGTTTTTTCCCACTGGGTTTTCTATCTTACTCTATTTTTTTAGAGAGATTGCCTTGTACATGGGTTCCTCACTAGGCTAGTAGCCGAGACCCATTTTATCCATTCCCACCTAAGTTATGCTTAAGGGGGGGTGTTAGTGTAATTAATGCTTGCTTCACATATCTTGACCTAAGCCTACTTAGGCATGGCATTTATTGTGCAGGTTAAATATCTCATGGCATTTATTGTGCAGCTTAAATATCTCCTGATATTTTTCCCTACTGATATTTAGGGATATTTTGCTCATGTTTGGATATTTCTCCTTTATAAGGAGACCCCTTGGTTGTCTTTCAATATAGACTGACATTATGCAATTTGTGAGTTCACTGTGCTTGTCAAATATCTTTGTTTGTAGATCCTCACAAGGTTAACCCTATGAAAATAAAGTGATGCAAGAGTATAGCATAAACTCAAATCCATTAAGAGCTTGCAGGGTTTCTTAGGAGCAATAGGGTATTACCATTAATTCTCTCTTAGTAGTTATGATCCAAGCTAGTGCACCAACTTGATTTTTGTGCTTAGTTTATATAAATACACCAATTCATTCATTTTAAAACATGTAAGGACAACCAAGGAATCTATTGATCACATCTAGAATTTGATTATAAAAATATTAAAGGGATCTAGTAGCATTATGGGAGCATTACATTAGTAGACACCATCATATGTCCACTACATGTTTGTTTTTTTCATTTTCATATTTACTCTCATAGCTATAAAGTCTATCTAACTAGAATTGGGACTAAGGAGAATTTGACCCTCACAATTCACAAAATTCTTAAGGAGTTCCTAAACAACAATAGGTCTTACAAAAATTCAAATATTAGAAGTCTAAAGTGAACAAATTCCAATAGTCAACAACCTATAAGATCATAATGCATATTATAATTTAGATCTATGGATTGGGTGAATATTGACACTCATGAAGATTACGCCTACAAATACATAGATGAATTAGGAAAGCCATAATAAGTTTGTAGAAGTCTGAAACATGCATTTATATGATCCACAAAGAACTAATACTATGATAAATCAATTTCAAATATCTTTAAATTCCCTTTCTCACCTTCAAAATCAAACTAAATATTACATTAAATTTTATTAATTTTAAGAGTGATTTTAATTGAGAAAGTGAATTGACAATCAAACAAATAAATTACTATAATATTAGCTTTTATAGGTACTAGTCACTGCATAGTCCAATTACGAACTAACGCAACAAGTTTCCCATAACTTAATTTCTTTTGAAACAACAATTTGGAAGGATCTCAAATGAAGCAGAACATATCCTATCTAATTCTTGACATTACTGCAAAAGGAGTTATGAGAGATTCTGTTTATTCTATTAACGTAGAAATCCATATTTTATCAGTATGGAAGAATGTCTCCTTTACGAAGCAGGAGCATGCTCCCCTAGATCACCAAAGTCCAGCAGGGCCAGTGCGAGAAAATTAAAACATTATTTATTATAAAAATTTGGATTTGGAAGAAATTGCATTCCAGGTAGCTAAGTCAGAATCTAAATGCTCTCGTCAGATTATATATGATGTGCAGATTGCATAAGAGATTTCGCATCACTCGACTCACATGTCGTCTGGTATTCTTCTGCCATTTTCTCCTCAACAACTTGATTCCGCTGATAATTAATTGCTTCTCCCACTTTGGCAGATTGCTCCTTGTCAGTAGTGGGTGCGGCCTCCTCAAAGATTTGATTGTTGTTATTATGGAAGTACCTTTCTGGAACGACGTCGCAGGCGGAGCCAACCGCAATGGCAGCTGTTCGAATAGCCTGCGGTGTTGGATTGCTCTGTGCAGTTGCGACCTCCAATGCTGTTGAGTTGAACTGCGAGTCTGGAAAATTGAAAGGTTTTGCGTTGGGCCCTCGCACGCACAAGAGTGCAGTGTCATAAGCTCGAGCTGCAGCATGAGGAGTGAAGTATGAGCCCAGCGATATGCGTGATCTTTTTCCTGATCGAATCTCGGCCACATATTTTCCCCATTTCCGCTTTCTCACGCCTGTAAATCTCATTTCTTTCTCTCCATCTTCTCCAGCATTCGACATGTTGCTACAATTCGTAGGTATGTGATGGTTCAGGAAACAGTGCAAGGGCGAGTTATTTGTACTGTGCGGTTATCTCATGTCCAACAAACACATTTCGAAACGACCCGTGTTTCGCGTGTACAGTGTGGTAAATGAGCGTCCGCATTCTGCGGTGCACTGTTGATGTCCACGGAGGGGTTTTATGGGAGTAGGTAATTCTGCTTTCAACTTAATAGACCGTGTGTTGACGGGAAGGTTGCCCCATTTTAGCCAATTCTCGGGTGTGAATTTTTTTTTACAATTGTTTGACCACATCCCTAGTAAATATTTCCTAATATATTTAGATCATTCAACTTTTATTTGCATTTGTGTTGAATGGTACTATATATCTCTTATACCTTTTAATAATGGATAAGTCTATGCTTATATAAAGTTATAGAAGAGCATATAGATATAAATTGGAGTATATGAAGGTATATTAAGAAAAGTATAATTGTATGTTGTTGTAAAGTAATATATGTAACTTGTATTCGAGTATTTTCATTTAAGATAAGTTTATTTTATGTTATTATTTTTCTTTGTAAGTATAATATTGTGCTAAGATATTTTGTGTATAATAAGATAATTTGACATAATGGTTTTGAACACATCTAAAAAAACTAATTTCAATAATTTCATATAAGATAGAGCAAATACATATGTGTGCACGCTCTTCCCTCATCCCATGCTACTTTACGAGTCTACACTTAAAGTTTGACAATAGCATTGTCAACTCTTGCAATTAATTATGCATTTTGTGTGACTTGCATAAGACAAACATATGCACTCGCACCAATAAATTTAGTTAAACTCTAAACATGTATAAAAAGTAGCCACATCTAAACCATATGAATCCATCATCTATGGCCAATGCGTTTGTCTCTCTAAAATGAAACCAAAATAATGTGGAAAGACCTCTCTATGTAAATAATCAACATTCACATCTACTAAATTGTAGACTATGAGACACTATTGTAATGGTTTGTTTTCTAAAAGAATAAGTGTATCAAGATACTCCAAATATACAATAACTCAAAGCTGGTGATTAGACAAACATAAAAAATCCTTATTCACTACAAAGAAACACCTTGTTATAAATCTACACATTATATTTTACATCAAAATTCCCACCACTTTGAAACTAACATCTATGATTCCAAAAAATTAAAATCATTATATAAATAGCATTCATCATCATAAGGTATTTGAAAATTAAGAACTAGATGTAGAGATTAGGATTTGAATTCAATCTCATCTAGCTTAATATTAAAGAACAATATATTACATATGAAAATATTAGAATTTAAAAGCTAATTATAAGGTAAACTCATCAAAGAATGGGGCCTCATATTATAAGTGATTAAGGTAGAGTATGATATAATTTGTTATCATTAATCAATAAATCAAGTCTCTATTTTTTTTGTTAATTATTTTAGATGTGATTGTTTGTGTATTTAAGTAAATGGTTTGAATATATTTAAACATTCCTTCAATCATGAATACATCATCATCATATTTTGGTTAAGTAGTAGGATTTACACAAAAAAGCTTTGTGAACATATTAAAGCCACTAGCGTCTTCTCAGTTCCCTTCAACTTGACTAATGCTAAATCTATATTCAGAGTTTGATGAATAATGTATTCTATGAACATTTTGAAAAATATATTTATTCTCTAGTTTTTAAAATATTCTCATTGATAGTCATAGTTGAATGGCTCATATTAGGCAAGTGAGATTTTCCCTTAAAATTCTGTATGGTTAGTCCCTTTCATTTGCTACTTTGAATTTTCCTTTGAAATCATATAAAAGGTGTATCCTGGCCACATTATTTCATAGGAGGGAATGTAGGTTGAGCCTATGAAACTAGGGAAATTTGGGAGTGGTATACAATTAATTTCACTAGCAGTTGCATGCACAGGCATGCAATGATCAACTGATAGGGGTCCACCACAAATGGCTATAATAAATGAAAAATAAGGAAATTGTAAAATAACTATTAGAAAAACACTTAAGAACCACAGGAAAATGAAATATGATTGAAAACCCACATCAAACAAAAAACTATGATAATGAATAGTTTGTTATGGGATACTGAGAAAAATGAACAATTTGTTACAAGGAGCTTCAAACAGATGACAAAAAAAGAATATCATGAAACATATTGATACAAGACAAGCAATCTATGTAACAGTTGGCTTGTCAATTCTAAATTTGAGCTCTATTATTTGACACTAAATATTATAGATAAATAGTTTAACAAATCAAAAAACAATATTATAGACAAATAGGGAAATTATAAAAGAACTATTAGGAAAACACTTAAGAACCACAAGAAAATGACAAATGATCGAAAACCAACATTAAATAAAAATTTTAAATATGGAGAAATATTCAACTCAAGAGATAGAAAAGAGGTTTCAATTAGGACAAGATCATAGGATGGACTATCAAGGGGACATATTCTCACTTGCAATCAATTGAAGAAATAGAAATGACTAAAGAGAGGATTGATCTAGACCATTTATCATTATGGTAGGATAATAGTTGTTAAATTTTAGATTTTAGGTCAAATTATATGTGAAATTAAGATAAATTAAGCATTAAGACTTTGCATTTACAACAAGAAAAAAACATCAAATAAACCTGCTATTGAAATGATAATTTAAGAATATACCTTATTGACATTAAAAAGCTTGCAATAACAAACCTTACTGAAAATAAAATCTTCAATATTGTATGTTGATCTTCAAATGAAGATCAAAGATCTTGTAATGAAAAATCTCATAGAAGATAAACATTTTAGAGATTAGCTATCATATATTTCACCATATATTTGAAGGTAAATCATACATTTTAATGATAATGAATAGTTTGATATGGGATATTGAAAAAAATAATATCATGAAACATATTGAAACAAGCAATCTATGTAACAGTTGGCTTGTCAATTGAAGATCCAAGCAACATTATTTGGTACTAAGTATTATAGACGAATAGGGAAATTGTAAAAGAGCTATTAGGAAAATACTTCAGAATCATAGAAAAATGAAAGATGATCAAAAAACCGCATTAAATAGAACTTTAAAATATGGAGAATAGAAGAGGTAAACTATGATAATGAACAGTTTGCTTTGAGAAATTGAAAAAAAAAATCATAAAACATATTGATACAACACAAGAAATCTATTGTACAAATAAAAACAAATATGTAAATGCATTTATTTAGGAAGAAAGTGAAAATATTATATTGATAAATTTTATACCATTTGATCAGCACAAAAAGGATTGTATAGGGGAAAATATCACTTATAGAGTAAATATGTTCATAGTCCAATCCAAGACTTACTCACACCATCTTTGATCCAAAACAAATAAAAAAACTCACCAAAAGAAAAATGCGATGACACGATACACATATTTTGCATTGTTAGAATAATCTAATTAAAAGGTATGCCTTGTTTTGAGGTGACGTGACTAAAGTTTCAAGTCCTTCCCCACCACTTGCTATGACATGAGAAACATGTTATTATAGAGTATGTTTCTGGAAGCCAAGTGTATACAAGGATTTGTGTACACGTGTATCTATGTAAGAACAAATGTATGGTGTTAAAAGCAAAAGCAAAAAACCCACACTTGTTATCCTCCCTAACATATTGGTATCATGGAGTCTCATGTACTCTAGTCAAACCCCCTTGCAAGAAAAGTACGAAGCACCCACAAGAAATTTCATGGAGCTCCATCATAAATCACACAATAACAAAGTTGGGGAAAATCTGGTGTTTTCATAAATGATCTCTCATATTGTAGTTTTTTCTTTGTTATGGTAACTTTAAAAAAATAGGTATCCTAATTTTCACATGCTTTTGCATGCTTTTGCCTAGTTCTTGCAAATAGAAGACACAGGTATGTTAGTGGATGGGAAAGAAAAATAAAAAAGAAGCATAAAAAGTTAGTATGTATATGTGTAAAATCAATATAGACAACATGAAACTAAAAATAATTAATAATATTTACAATTGGTTCACCGAATCTATCTATTAATAATGGAAAATTTTTGTAGTTACATGCATTTTTTATGGTGTTTAACAAGGGTGAGCAACAGTGGATCGAGTTGTTCAACCATGAAAGAATTTGAAATAGAGAATTTACAATACACTAATTTTCTTGAATGTCTATTGTATCTGTGCAACATTATAAAGGAAATAATATAGATATACAGTAAAAGAGGTTAGCATTATCTGTTGTACATAAAAAGAGATAAAATGGAACATTTTGAATACATGTCATCCAGGTGAAGAATTGTGTATAAGCAATCTATTGGAGAAGTTGAAAAGAGAACTATGGAAACAATGACAAATGCAATGGATATAATAGAGTATGTTTTTGGTAGACAAGTGCATGTTAGAAATTGTGTGTCCATGTACATAAGCATCAACAAATGTATCACAATGGAAGAAAAAATCACTAAACCCATGCTCATTCTCCTCCCTACCATATTGGAATCATGATGCCTTGCGGGCTCTAACCAAACACCCGAGCAAGAAAGGAAGGTAAGTTCCATGAAAAATCTCATGGAATCTTATCATCTATCACACAATAACAAAGTTGGGGAAAAACAGGTGTTTTCAAACAAGATCTCTAATATTGTAGTCTTTTTTTGCTAATATGACAAGTTGACAAAAACATGTATCCCAATAAAGAATTGGCATCATGGGATTTAAAGATGGCTGGAGAAACATGGATAGATGGAAAATATAGAAGAGTGTATAATAACTAAGAATGTGGATCTAACTTCACAAACATATATATTGGTCTAGATTTTTTTTTGCAAGTGCTTATATTTGCATTGCATGGCTAAGATGTATATGCATAAATGTGTTTGTGAAACATGGGAACATATAACAACCAATAACTGGAAAGGAAAAAAATGTAGTTATGTACAAAATGAAAACCAGGGCAACCATGACATTGTAAATGGTTTAGCCGAATGGAGCAGCATACACCATTGTCATGGCATTTTGGGGATAAACAATGTGATGCAATCAACAAATTGTTTGACCTCTTAGAAGCACAAGGCAACAGTGTGTGGTTTCCCTCCATAATCACATAAACCACAATCTACAATGGTTGCAAAAGGAGAAATCTTAAATGGGAATTTTTTTGTGGGAAAACAATCATACATTTGACTTCAAAAAAGATATTCTAGTCTACCCATTGCATTTCTACATGTGTGTATAGTTATCCTTTTAGCTTATCTAAAAGAATATTTACATACAATTATTTATGAAGATGGCAATTTTCCCTAAAGTTATAACAAGATTTATATTATGCGAGTCTAAATGTATTTATATAAAAAATACAATTGCAATCTAAGTAGGCATATAGTAAAAATGGTCATCGAATTGACAAGACAATTGTTACATAGACTGCCAACTATCACATAATGAACAGTTTGCTTTGCGAAACTAGAAAAAAGAATATCATAAAACATATTGATACAACACAAGCAATTTATGTAATAGTTGGGGATTCCAAGGTGGCTTGAGAAACATGGATAGATGGAATATATAGAAGAGTGTATAATAACTAGAAAGGTGCATCTAACTTCACAAACATATATATTGGTATAGCTTTTGTTTTTTAAGTGCTTATATTTGCATTGCATGGCTAATATGTATATGTAGAAATTTGTTTGTGAAACATGGGCACATATAACAACCAATAACCATAAAGGAAAAAAATATAGTCATGCACAAAATGAAAACTAGGCCAACTATGAAATTGTAAATGGTTTAGTTGAATGGAGCAACATACACCATTGTCACGAGCTTCTGGGGATAAACAATGTGATGCAATCAACAAATTGTTTATTCTCTCAGAAGCACATCACAACGGTGTGTGGTTTCCCTTCATAATCACATAAACCATATTCTACAATTGTTCTAAAAGGGGAAATCTTATTTATGGGAAATTTTTTGTGGGAAAACAATCATACAATTGACTTCCAAAAAGATATTATAGTCTACCCATTGCATTTTTGCATGTATGTACAATTCTCTTTTCAACTTATCTAAAAGATTATTTACATATAGTTGTTTATCAAGATGGTAATTTTCCCTAAAGTTATAACAACATTTATATTATGCAAGTCTAAATGTATTTATATAAAAAATACAATTGCAATCTAAGGAAGAATATAGTAAAAATGGTCATCAAATTGACAAGCCAACTATTACATAGACTGCCAATTGTTACATAATGAATAGTTTGCTTTGCGGAACTGCAAAAAAGAATATCATAAAATATATTGATACAACACAAGCAATCTATGTAATAGTTGGCTTGTCAATTCAAAACTCAAGCTACATTATTTGGCACTAAATATTATAGACAAAATAGAGAAATTGTAAAAGAAATATTAGAAAAAACCCACATTAAACATATTGATACAAGACAAGCAGTCTATGTAAGAGTTGGCTTGTCAATTCAAAATTTGAGCTATATTCTTTGGTAGTAAACCCACATTAAATAGAAGTCGTAAAGCTAATGGGTAGCAATAATCTGTGCAAAATGGGTATAACACCACAATGGTTCTTTCGACAATGCAACTCAATCAATATATTTGCTCGCATATTTTGGAGTATACTTTCCAATAGTACAACATTGAATATTCCATTTACTTCCTCCCATGCCATCGCACAATAATGGCAGGATGCATTAACCCTCACACAAGCAAACACTTACCATTTTTCTTCCATGTATCGAGGAAACCAACTCCACCACTGCCAACCCACATAATTAGAAAACTCCACATTGTCATAAACAACCCTGGAAAGCTCATCATCAGCCATTGGCGATTATTAATTTCAGGCGCTAATAAATTTTGTTCACGACTGGGCTGATGAAAATCCCAGCTGAAATTTGAAACAAATAGCCAATAGGTAAATGCCAACTGTTACATAAATTTCTTGTCTTGTATCAATATGTTTCATGATATTCTCTATTTTTCATATGTTTGAAGCTTCCTATAACAAGTTGTTCATTGTCATAGTTTAGCTCTTGTATTCTTCATATCTTAACCCAGGTAAATGTTTTTGTGCATTTAATTAAGGATTGTGCCCTCATGCATTTTTTTGCTTTGCATGACACTTTAGGAGTTTCTTATTCTATTTTCCTTGTGACAAGAATTGTTTATAACTTTCAAAATTCTAAAATTTTGTAGATTGGTATAAACTACAAATATAACATTGACTTGTACAATTGAACTATATTCTTTTTTTTTGGTTTGTGTATGTTTTTTGACTTCTCGTTAATGTTCATTGTTATCTCTGTGCATATTTGGTACTATACACATTTTGTACATCAAAATCTGTGTATAAAAAACTATTCATAGCCATACTTTACACCTTTTATCCTCCATATGTTAAAGTTCTATTTAAAATGGGTTTTTTATAATTTGTCATTTGAGAAATTGTAAAAGAGCTTTTAGAAAAACACTTAAGAGTCACAAGTAAATGATAGATGATAAAAAACCCACATTAAATAGAACTTTAAGAGAGGTAGAAAAACATACACAAAACAAAAAAATTGAAAGCAAGCGAAAGGTTTCCGTTCATCTATCATTTATATCTGATTCTTAAGTGTTATTCTAATACCTCTTACTATATATATGCAAAGCGTTAGTATGAAAGCATAAAGATATTCAAGATAAAATTAGTTTAGTGGCTATTAAGTGTTATTGTAATAGCTCTTTTACAATTTCTCTATTTGTCTATAATATTTAGTGCTAGGTAATGTAGCTCAAATTTTCATTTATGTCTAGCATTATACCCATTTTGCATAGATTATTGCCACCCATTGGAATTATGAGTTCTATTTAATGCAGGTTAATGTGGTTTCAAAACAGAATCAATTCTGTGGATGAAATACCCAGATATCATTAAAGGAACACATCAAAGAAATATCAAAGGTTTTGCTTCAAAACATAAAACATGCATACAAATAACTTTATAAATATACCTGATTTTGATATGTACAGGAGCCTATCTAGCCATGTAGGAAAAAAAGGGTTGAATGTATAACTTAGTAATATATAAATTTATAAAACAAATCTTGTCTATGCTTATAGCTATGGTCATCTTTTAGGTACCAATTGTCCCACAAATGGGCTTCATATCTCCTTGTTCATCTATGCTTGCATGGATCCCAACATTATATTACTGCAAAGTAACATTTTATTTGAATCTATCAAAATATTTCTTTGGTTAGATGTGTATGGAACGACAAAAATAAATTGCAAAACAACTTATAGCAACAACAAAAGGCCAAACGTTGTAGATTATGAAGCAAAACACTTGTAAAACCCTCCAATATGCTATCTAATGGAGGTGGATGGTAGGATTTTACCATTATGTTTTCGTTGATCGAGGCAACCAACTCCACCACCGCCAACCCATGTGGTCAACAAACTCCACCGTCATTGTGAATAGGCCTGAGAAACCCATCACAAATGGCATGGAGTGTTATCATATATTAGAAAAAAATGCAATGTAGACAAGACTATATATTTCTGAATGTAATATATAGGTAGAGCGAAATAGTGGAATGCCCAAAAGAGAATTTTGTTGATTAACATTTGCTAGCTATTTGAATCAAATACAATTAATTGAAAAGTTACCAAGAACACATAAGAATATGTGAAAGCAAAGCATGAAGGACAAATGAAAAAACTCAGGGTATATAGGAACAGAAAATGGAAAAC
>VDFB02322572.1:107353-179225 GCA_007258455.2 Sequoia sempervirens | reverse complement strand
AAGTTGATCTTCAATTTGGAGGTGAGATTTGACATTAGGCATGTTGATACAATTTATTTTTTATTAGATTAGTAGGGAAAGGGCCTTGATCCCATGGTTACAACCAAAACTCAAAAAAGAAAACAGGGTGGGAAACAACACCACCAACCCATATCAAAAAACATGTCCAAGGTGGCACATAGGCCAATACAATTTGTTATGTTGTCATGCTCTTTGAATTTAAGAATATTAGAGCTATTTATTAAGTTTCATTGTATCAAGGTGAGGTAGATCTTGAGTGTCCTCTTTTAGGTTGTATTGTCTATATTCCAAGCCATGAATGAAAGCATTAAATGACTATAGATAAATTTTAAGAGTAAGATATTGGTTTTTGTATTGTAGAATTGGAAAATAGGTATGAGAAGCACACCTATTAAAGTGATGTGATAAGTTTTCATTACGTGGCATATATGTTGTATATATTTTTTTCTAGTGATGAATATTTGCTAATTGGAAAATAGTTAGAACTACCTTCCCTTAGTTTATTATGAATATGATAAACTATAAGGAATGTTAAATTGTCACATTTAACCAATATTTAGTTTAGCATTGGTTAAATCACCTAACCATGTGATTTTATTGAGCTTTCAAAGTTAATCATTTTTCCATATTAAATGATGTGTGATTGGAGCCTAGTCACTTAAAATTTATATTGTACACATTATAAATCTAAACCATGAATGCAAGATGTGGATATATAAGGTGAATAAAAGGAGTTATTTTCTATCTAAGGTATGTATTTAATTGTGACAAATGAAATTATAGTTTAAATTAAATTATTGAAAACTTCATTCAACAATGGCATCTAAATATTGTAATTTGATTAGACATGAATTTATAGTGCATGCTTGAAAATGTCTAAAATATATATGTGAGTGCACATTTAATCAACATAATGAACATAATATATGTGAGTGCATAATCAACTATTAAAGTCCACATGAAATGCTAGATATCTAGAGCTAGTCTGGAAAAAAACGTGTACAAAAAAGTACCGAAAAAATATTAAAGTCACATATAAATAAATACAGATGATCATATAGAACTAATGAAATATACTATAATATGTCTAGAAGTGGACATGAAATAACATGTGAAATGTATAGTCATACATGGTCAAGTGGAACATATATAAATAAAATATACATATATACATGTGTATGTGTACATATAGTCTATAAAATAAAACTAGCCTAGATGTCAAGATCATTAGTAAAATCAAGAGTCCCCTTCATTCCACATGAACTAGATGGACTTGTATCATGTTGTAGAAGAGTTCAAGAAACTTAAAATTAGATAAAGTTACAGAAATTTTGATTTAAATTAACTTAACTAACAAAATCATGAAATTAAATTTTTAAATCTAAACTAGAATGTATGCATATATTACCATCCAATCATGTGAATCTACTAACACATTTTGCTCAGCAGGTGGTATAACTGTCGATTGAGGAACAAATGTATGAGCTGCTAATTCCTAGATATTCAAATAAAACAAACAATAGATTAGAAAATATTAGTGATAGAAAATTATTTTAATTACACACACACATATTTAAAATACCTAGAAATTATATAGGAAATTTAGTAAAGTTTATGACCTCAAATGACATGGATGAGTCATGAAAATGACCTTGATCAATGGCTTGGATAGCACCTATCAGGATACTACTATCATCCTGCATATACATATATGAAACCCATATTTAAATTTAAATATAAATTCAATTTAATTTGATTTTTAAATTTTAGAATAATATTCCATCTAGTGAATTTTTAAAGTACTTGTAAGTTCCAAACTTAAATAACTTTTGAAAACACACACCAGAGGTGGCCCATGCATAATAGTTGATGATGGTTGAGGAACACTTGACACACCTTGTGGTTGGTCGATCATGGATATCGCATGACCTCCTTGCATAGATATAATATTGTTTCACACATGTGTACAATTGAATTAAATTATATGGACAAAAATTAAAATATATAAATAAGAAATTAAATGATGCAACTTTCAATTAAAACTAGATCTATACATATGTAGTTTTCTAGGGTCAATACATATCGGTTTACCTAAGTGTAAGGTGTGCCCACTTTTATAACTATTGACATAAAATAAAATGATCAAATTAAGATGATGTTCTAAAGTCACACACTACACCAAACACTTCAAATTAATATTATATATATGATCTAATGTTATTAAACATGTTTTTTTTTTAAAAAAAGAGGGTAAAAATTTATTCCATCAAAGAAAGTACCAGAATACAATCAATCAAAAAAGAGAAAGGAAAAGCCATCAAAAGACATTTGCTCACCAGAAAACCAAGAACCGCAAACTAACCAACACCAGAAAAAGCCCAGTCAAATATCAACCATATCCTCCTGAAGCAAGCTTTGTAATTTTTGAGCATAGTCCTTGGGAAGCTTCTCCCACTCATCCACCTTCTTGTCATCCCTAAACTTCAAAGCCCATTTAGAAAGACTATCAACCTCATTATTCCATTCCCTAGGAATGTGAGCAAAGGTCACCATCTCAAGGGAGCTACAAAGCTGGTGAATCTTCCGCACCAAAGAGGACAATTGCTAGTTCACCCATCAACATACTGCCTATTTAATAGGTTAATCACAATTTTTGAGTCGGATTCACAAATGAATCTACGCCATCCCAGTGCACAGGATTTTTTCAAAGCTACAAGAATAGCTAGAGCCTCCATAAGATTATTAGATTGGATGCCATAATATCTAGAGAAGAGGAAAAGGACAACACCAGAACTATCTCTTTCCAACCCCCCCCCCACACCAACAAAACTAGGATTTCCCCTAGAAGAGCCATCAATATTAATTTTCACAGTTCCAGTCGGAGGTGGGGACCACCTACCTTCTCTTCAAATTTTCCTTTGGGGCTTCCTTCTTCCAATGGGGCAAGACTTCTTCAAATTGAAACCATTCCAACCCAAACCCAAAAACACCTTATCCTCCTCAATAGTCAAAGGAGCACCAACATCATATTTAGCTGAAATAGTCTCCCGAAGCATACCAAGAATACGCTACCAAACTTGATCCACCACCAAGTTTTTATCTTGGAAGATCCTACGATTCTGCTCTAGCCAAATCTACCAAAGAATGTACAAAGGCCCCACAACCCAAGCTATCTAGAGAGGGAATGAAAGTGCATGGGGTCTCCCTAAGGACCTCCAAAACTCTAGAAGGGATGAGGCATGCACATAGGGGTGTATCCAAACTATCCACCACAAATTCCAAATAAATATAGAAAAATCACACTAGAAGAAAATATGTGAAGAATTCTCTTCACTATTCCCACATAACAAACAAATAGATGACCTCTGAAAGCCCCTCTTCAAAAGATTGTCCCAAGTAAGACATATATCATGAGCCACTAGCCAGGGGAGGAATTTGTACTTAGGACAAGAAAAATTGTTTTAAACATATTTCCACCAAGGGATTTCAACCTCCCCATACTTTCTCCTATCTAATTCACAATACCCAACAGCCACCGAGAAAACCCCTCTAGGATCTGGGGCCTAGGACAAGACATCATCTTGTTTTAAAGAGCAACAAAATATCCTAGCTAAAATATTACCTAGATCCACACAGTCCTTAGCTGAGCCCCTAGTAGGCCAAAGGTGACACCCTTTCCATCTAAGCACCTCCACCTAATGCAACTGCTCAACGCATTTAAAATCACTAACTTTTGACCATCCAACTTCTAAGAACTGAGAACCCACTTCACACAAATGGGGACAAGAGGAGAATAAAGATGGATAACCATCCCAAGAATCAAGCCAAAAAGAGCATCTTCCCCCTTTTGAAAAATCCAAAGAGACCCTACTTAATCAAACTAGCACCTCGTTTAAGAGCATGGACCCCTTACCCTCTAGAGGGTAACAAGGGATGTCCCTTGCCATGGCCCCTCTAAAATATTTTTCCTTAAGTATCTTAACATAACTTTGATCTTGGCTAACACACCAATGATAGTAAAGCTTGGCCTAAAGCGGGGAGGAGTATTGAAAAAAATAGAAGATTTCCCTTCATTAATCTTTTTCCTAAAGCAACAAGATAAGTATCCAAAGTCTTCCTGAAGTTGTACGCTTCCCTAACTTTGGCCAACCCCATAAGAGTAGTATCATCCACAAATTGAAGATGCGTCTACGGAACCAGACCTTCACCCCAAGACCAACCTTGAATGAAACCCTGAATCTAATGAGCCTTAAGAAGCCTGCCCAAACCTTCAACCATAATAATGAAGAGATAAGGAGACAAGTGATCCCCTTACCTGAGGCCCCTAGAAGCCCTAAATAAAGAAGTAACACCATCAATCAAAATAGAGTACGAAACCAACATGACACAACTCACCACCCAATTAATCCAGTCCTCACCAAACCTGAAAACACATAGGATCTTGTGAAGAAAGGACCATCTGACCCAATCATAAGCCTTATCCATGTATAGTTTGATAAGCATGGCCTTCTATTTAGACATTTCCATGGAGTGAATCACCTCAGCCAATCACAACACCATCCTAAATATATGCCAACAACAAAACCCCTCTCCTTAGAGATGATATTATTCAACTAGGGCTTCAATATCTTGGCAATCAACAGCAATGATCTTTATAGGCGATGTTGCATAGAGAAATTGGCCAAAAAAGATCAAAATAATTAGCCTAAGAACCAAGAAGGTTGAGTTCATAGCTTTTGACATTTGTTTACTAACTTGGGATTCCTGCACCATTGCCAAAAGATCTGATTTGATAATATCCCAGTATTCCTAAAAAAACTCAACAAGAAACCCATCCGGGCTTAGGGCCTTTCCTTTTTTCATATTGAAAAAAACCTCCTTAATCTCTTCAAGAGAAATTGGCCAAGAGAGAGAAATATTGGCTTCATAGGAAACCATAAAGGGAATACAAGCCATAACCTGATTCACATCTTCCAAATCCTCAGGACATAACGTGATTCACATCTTCCAAATCCTCAGGACCATCCTCAAAGAATAAATAAGAGAAGTAATGAATAACCTCCTAGGAGATATCCTGAAAAGAAGACAGTTGATCATCCTGAGAAGACATAATAGAGGAGATTAGATTGCCATGTCCCCTAACTTTGATAGAGTTGAAAAAGAAGGCAATATTCTTGTCTCCTTCTTGCAACTAACCAATCCTTGATTTTCGCTTCCAAAACAACTCACACAATTCCCATTCAGATAACTTCTCCAAAGCATCTACTTCCACCTTAAGGGACTCCTAAGTAATTCCATGGTCTCTATTCTACCTAGAGATAGGATCCAAATGATCTTGAGCTGCTAATTTTTCCTTAAAGACATTACCAAAGCATTCCTTGTTCCACTTTTTCAGCTTAATTTTCACAAATTGGAGCCTTTTAACAAAAGTGTACATAACTATCCCATGTGAAGGAAAACCATCCAACCACCACACCTTGACATGGTCCTACAAAGAGGGATCACACAATTACATTAAATAAAATTTGAAAGAAGGATTCTTGACACTTTCACAACCATGGGAAAAAAAAATTATTGGCCAAAGATCTGAACCACGCCAGTCAAGAATTTCAGAGTTGGAACTCCATTGATTTCTGACCCAAAAAATGGAACTAAAAATCTATCCAATATTTCAAAGGAAAGGCTTAATATCAATCAAATTCAACTAGTTAATTCTCTTGTTCAAAAGAGATGAAGAGGGATCCAAATGATCTAAACCCCCTCACTTCTCCTCAAGATTGAGAATAGAATTAAAGTCTCCAACTACAATCCAAGGAACCAAAGGAGCCAAATATCTCACATACCTTAAATGATCCCACAAACGAGATTTACCAACTAGGTCAATAGGAGCATAAATATTAGAGAAAAGAAAAATTTCACCAGAGTCAAAGCTCGAAGCAACCATGGATAAAGAATATCTACTTGTAATCCACCATAAGGGAGAGATCCTTTGCATGTCCCAAAAGCAAAAAATCCCGCCAACACTGCCCTGAGCACCAATGCATTGAAAATGACCATTCCACCAAAGTTTGGAAGAAATCTTATCCATACCATCAACAGATAACTTAGATTCTTGAATAAAAACCACGTCAGGGGAATGAGCCTTAATCATTTTTGAACAACCTTTTGTCGAGGGATGTTTTTTAAACCCCTCACATTCTAGGATAGAACAATCATTTATGGGGTTTAGAAAAGTGGGAGTCAAGAGGCTTAACAGAGCCCAACTCCACCAAATTCTCACCCACCATCTTAATCTTATCTTGATCTTTCTTCCTTCCAACCTTAGAAGGCTTCTCTGAGTTCCCATTCTTTATTTTTTTCTAATGTAGGCCCAAAGGAGAAGTAGGAATACCCTTATCCAAATCTTGAACAGAACCCAAAGCCACTGAATCCATACAATCTGTAGGAGGATTAGGACCACCCCCAAACCTATTGGGATGGTTGGTAACATAGAGGATTCCATGACCTGATCAAGAGGAACTAAAGCGCTAGACTCCCCATTGGGAATACCATTCAAAACCATATACAAATCCAACAACTCCTCACAAACATTATCAATGGAAATAACATTATTCTAAAGTAGCTCTTGTTGGTCCAAATCTTCAAGGGCCTCAAAATGATTAAAACTTGCATCTTCTTGCTTGTCCTTAAGGGTTCTTTTTTTCCCCTACCCTTGTTGTGAGATATTACTAAAGTAAACCCATCCTTGTCAATTTCCCCTTCAAACATAGGGGCTTTTCCTTTCTCCTTCAAAGGAACTGACTGTAGAGGCACCCTAACAAAACCCCCACTACAGGAAGAGTCAAAGACTTTAAGTTTAGGACACATTCACTAAAGGTGACCATAAGCACGAAAAATTCTGCATCAAAAAGGAAAAGTCTCGTAGTCCAGTTGTTGAATCCGCAAAGAAGACCCAACCTTAAGTTCTAGCGACTCAAGTAGTGGATTGTTTAGATCAATCTCAACACAAATTCGAGCCAAAGATAAAACCCTCCTGTCTAGACTCTATTGTGAAGGACCCACTAGCTTACGAAGAAAAAGAGTAATACTATGTAGAATATCATTCCTCCAGTACTCAACCGAAAGCCAAGGAAGCCAAACCCAAACTAGAACCCTTGATGAAAGCTCTTCAACTGGATTAAAACCCATGTGCCAAGGTTTTAGGAATAGCCCCACTTGACTGTGGAAGTAAGGCCCTCCTTCAAAATCCTTATTATGGTCCGCAATACATGAAAAAAAAACCATGAAATAGTCATTTTTAGTTTGCAAAATGTCCATGTCTCCCTCTAGGATCCAAGTACCGTGCACCCAAGCTTCGAGAAATGGGAGAGAAACCATTATACCCATGAATTTACAAATTAGAGCATGATTCTTCCAATATTCAACATCCTCAGCTATCAAATTGGGTTGGATAACCAACACTGGCTGAGTCTCACTCCTCTCCAAGCAACCATTCACTTTTGGACTCCAAGAAAGGCCCCCATGCGAAGGACCAACACCATTAGAAGTAATAGATTTAGAACCCACAACAAAAGTTTCACTAGATAGAATAGAATTGACCCCCATAACAACAACCAAGAAAGACATTGTGGCAGAAACAAGAGGGAAAACCCTTGAAACCAAGCACTACCATGTAGCCAAACACCACAAATAGAAAAAAGAGCCAACGAAGCCACAAAATAAAAAGTCCAAAGAAAATCCTCCCCCCTAAGTAGCAGAAAATAAACCCACCCCATGCAAGATCTCCTGCACACCAATACACTAGCAACACCTTCAAACACATGCACACAAGGATGATTACATGTAGGTTGTGGCCAAGAGGGTCGTAGGCTTGCAAACCTCCCTCTGCATGCACACCATCATTCCCTATTATTAAACATGAATTTTGATACATGTAAATGTTACACATTTCAAACAAATTAAAATGTGACTTGATGTACATACCTGTGTAGGACAATCATCATAACATAGTAAATACACAAATGATTGTAATTATAATGTAGGTGCATTTGAAGTGGATGCATAAGCAGAGCCATAACATGGATGACTACAACTCCAACAAAAATGTGGTTGTGGCACATGGGAGTTGCTAGGACCATCTCCTCCATGCTCTCTACTACTCACTTCAACTATCATGTGGGTAACCTGATTAGTGAGATATCTTGAGAGCAAACTCAATGCTCCCAATGTTGAAATAACTGCCTAGTGCTAAAATGGTGTTAGAATAATTGGAGATGGAGAAGCAACAATGGGTGGAATCAAAGCACATCGATTAGGATTGATGTGTGCTCCTACTCTATGTTGAGGCATTCCATTCCCAACTCCTTGAAATGACCTCATATAAAAATAATTGGGTTTTAAGCCCATCTCAAACTCTACCCATAATTTTCTCAAAAAATAAAGGGGCCCCTCATAGTTAGCATGTGGTGGACGATCAAAGACCATCCGCCATCACCCCCAAAAATGTGTGGCTATTTGAGGGTGCCTACACCATCTAATTGATTTTTTTTATTTTTTTAAGGAATGGGTTGATTGGTATGAGGGTCAATGAAATATGAGGAAATGGTTTGTTTGGTAATGTAGAGATATAGGATTCTATATGATAGTCCATCTACACAAAATTATCTCCTCTCCTCTATCCATTGGTGAAAACTATCTAAATTTGCATCAATGGATCAAACAAAGCCAACAATAGCAAATCATGATAGGTGGGGGGTATATTAGGCTCAGTTTTTATCAAATTATTTTTTTCTTGAATAATTTTTATATATGTATTGATGTTTGATCACAATTGAGTCTCATAAAATGGAGGGGTGGGGGGTTAGGAGGTGGGGGTTTTGAGTTGGAGGGCTATGAGGTGGAGAGTGTGAAGGCGAGGAGTTTTGAGGTTGAGGGTTATGCAATAGATCATCTATCAAAAACTCACCACTTAATGGTATTTGCTCCATCAAGGCCCACTGCATGTTAAAAAATTACAAGAAAAATATCAACAACATAATTACATAACATGAAGCATTGAATGCACTAATTTTTTATATTAAATATTTTAAAATAAATTGATACATGTTTCAAAGAGATTATTAAATAATGTATAATTTGAACTAAAAATCACATATAACACACATTAAAAATACATCATTTAGACACATTCAAATTTAACATAAATGTACAACATGAATTTGGACTAATTTATAAAAAAAAAATATAAAATTAGACCACATGCAACATCAAGTGAACATGGCTATAATTACTTTGTGATTTTGATATTGACATCTCTTATATCAAAGAAAAAAAATAATGTTCCTAATGAGTTAAGAAAATGATAGCATATGCCTAAAATAACTAGTAAAATATTTGAATTGAGAAATAACATTGTTGAATATACTTAGAAATTTGATTCATTTTATTAGGAAATTAAATACTCAATCTAAATTTGAAATGGAGAAATGAGGATATTATTTTGATGTAACTAGATTATCAAGATATTAGGGATGCATTTATGTCATAGAAAATAATTTTTTTAAGGCATATAATCATGTACAAGGCACATAAAACATCATCTCATACTCATCTTGGAGTAGAAATTTTTTTGCACAATTTGAAAGAATGCTTTTTTGCCCCAAAAATAAGGAAAATGTAACTTACTTCATGGATAGATATTTAGAGTTTCAAAAGGTGAAGGTATAAAATGCACACCCTAGTGGTATATTGTAATCACATGAAATTTTGGGCCATTAGTGGTTGATAATTAGTATGAATTTCATTTCAAAATTTCCCAAAAATTGACATTAATTTATCTTAGGATCATATATTAATCATTAATTTCATTCTAATAAATAGTTGATTTGGGAGGGATATATACATGATGATCATCATTAGGTACATACTTATTATCCCTATTTCCTAAATGTGATGATGATACATTGACTAATAGAAAAAAAATGGAAAGTTTCACTTATATAATGTCGCCTAGAGATAAGGTGGATGTGCCTCAATATAGTAGGTTGAAAAAGTACTCAATTAACATATTTTCTATATATTTTAAAGATATATTGGATTTAATGTGTGCATTGTTTGGTCACAAGTATTACACCCATTATTGGAGATAGGGTCATATAGTTACACATTACTTTAAAGAAATAAGTTATTCCAAACTATATTGGAATCTAATTTTTGTAACTCGTAATAAATAATTTGTAAAGGATAAAAATGGAGGGGATTTTTATATGAAATAATAGATCTCATTGATGCAACCAATGCTTTCACGAAATTCTCACCTCCCCTAAAAACTAAAGGCTAGGTACACTAAGGCTCTAGTGCACGCTATTTAAAAATTCTTCATGATAATAGATATGAAAGTGAGATAGGAATGATAAGTAATTAATTTACCGCATAGTGCAAGAGAAGGTGCATAAGGAGCTCATGGTGAAGATGAATGCAATACTAAAAAATAAACTCAAATAAAGTAAGTTTTTGGAAATGTACTCATCATGGTTGAAGGTATTGCCATTTTTCCTCATACCCTACCTCTCTATGTGCTCCCTGGGATTGCCAAATATGAATATATTTTCAATTTTCCAATTCAATAGATTCTATTTTAAATATTGGAGATATAATTAGATCTTTTGGTTTTGATAAATTACCACAAATATGTTACGACCAATAGGGTAGAATTATAATTTTAATCCTAAGAGAATATTAAGAACCTTTGATATAAACATGATGAAAAACTATATAGTGACAATTATAATATATACATGGGTTGTATTCAATAATAATCCATGAGTAAAATTAGAGCTAATGGACTATTAATTATGGAGAAGGAATATGATGCTATTAATCAATTGAGATGAACATTCATTTGGATGAATTGAATGATAAATTTCCACTTAGATATACTAAAATGTACACCAAGGAGTGGCTAAAATAGAAAAAATATACTTTATAATTTAACTAGAGAGCACATTCAAATGAAGCATAAGAAGATGATGAGTGTTGTGATATTTTCTTAGACAAAGGGGAAAATAAAGATACAGAGGTATATTTAACCTGTCTACTTCACCTATAACAATGAATTTTTCAAGTATTGTACCTCATAATGAACACTTTAAGTTTCTCATTATCAAATAATAAACATCAAGATGAAGGTTTGATAATTGTTATGGCCTATGAGTATTATATAATGGGATTATGTAAGTTTAGTTTCTAACCCTTTTTTAAAATGGTTTAATGTTTAAAATGTATTTGTTAGTTTCCCAAATACTTTGAATGTGGTTAGTGCTATTAATTTGATTAATCTTGTGCTAGTGAGGTAATTTCATTTCACAATTTGAATCCCCTATTGCTAATATAAGAGGTGACACTATTTTTTTCCCTAAGAGTGATCAAGGTGAAGGTATTATGTTAAATACTACTAATAATCATGTTGTGAATGTATCCAATGATTCTTTAGTTCTAGTTTCTAAGATGCCTTATGCTTTAATTTTAATTATTAAGTAATTCTATTTAGTGCTTAATCTAATAAAATAAAGTTTATAAGTCCTATGTTTGTTCTTTTTCCTATTCCATCATATTATTTTACTATAAGTTATCTTCATTTTATATAGCTACAAATCAAAATATTACCAAAGGTATAATGAAAAAGTACTATCATATTATATAGAAGCATATTATAAATATATAAATGGTTTAGTTCATGTAATTTTAAATTTTATTTATCACTAAATGAATCTAAAAAAAGTGTATTATGAGAACATACATTAATCATAAAACACATCATCATATACCAAATATCCATCAACCTTAGTATAATAAGATGAATAAGTGTTAGTATGCTCATCACTTCACATACCATCAATCGATCATGATCCACATGATAGAGAAGGATCATCATGAATGAAATAGGTGGTGATGAAATAATGTAAAGTTGAACACATAATGTGGTTACTAGATTTAGGGAACTTACGGTTTAGGGTTACTGGATTTAAGAGTTTATGATTTACGGTTTAGGGTTTTAGGGTTTACGGTTTACAATTTAGGGTTTTAGTTTTTAGGTCTAGGTTAGGTTTTAGTTTATTGTATGTATCCATTATTTTGATGAATATATTTACAAATGAAATTTACAAACTATAGAATTCCTCCTAATTATGTAAAAATTAAAATAACCAAAATATAAACCATGAAATTTCAAACCCTAAACGTTACATTATATAAAAAAAAATTAACCATAATTACAAATTAAAAAATTAAATACAAATAGAAAAAAAAGCACAAATACCAACTTGGAGGTGGCTAAAATTAGGTATGTGGAAGGGAGGAGGTGGCAGGCACAATTCGATGGTGTAGATGACTTGCAAAACGGGTAACCATTTTCCTCAAGTTGCTCTCTCTATCCATGGATTTTGTAGGTAAAAATGAATAGACAATTGAATTTTAAAAGATTAAATAGCTTTTTTAAATAGGCACCATTTGAATTTAACTCAAGATCTTGTTCCTTTCAACATTTTTTTGATCGAAACTTCCCCTCTTCGTGGACCCAACTTCTTGCACTTACCTAGGTAGGCCATTCTAATCATGGTTATGGGTACACAATTGATGAGATTCTTTGTTTATTTCTTTAAATACATCTAAATTGGTACTATCTATAACAACATAAATTTGATTGGATTAATTGAGGGAGTGTGTGAGAAAAATCAAGATTGTTTATTATGCATCATTGCTCATGAATCCATTTTTGGGTACCAACAATTGATGATAGTGTTTTTTTCAGAAAGCAAAGAAATATTTAAAGAAATTTTTTATCAACTTAAATATAGATCATCCACTATTACAAAATACAATGTGTATAAAGTATCACACATACCAAAAATATATGTTTTTTAGATAAATCATGTTCAAACATTAGAAAATTTGTGGAATAAATAAGAACTCTATTGAGAAGACATGATGTTTGGGATGGTTATGAGACCCTTCATATATTGTAGGAACAAAATTGAAGATCATCAAACAAATACCATATTTCACATAACTAAGCATGTGTCTATACATGTACATTAAATTTTTAGTTTGAGAACCCTATTCACCTTTGGGTGCATGCAGACTTCTATTATTTTTTATAGTTTCTACTAATGGGCATGTACCTTTTCACATTGGAAAGAACATCTTTACCATTGTATGTTTTGAAATATGAATTCTTCTTTACATAATGCATATTTTCCTCTTCACTGTGATTGACTTGCAATATCAAGTTTTCCATTCTAAAAATATTCCCATTCTAGCATGAGATTGATCATATATTTACAAACATTTTCAACTTCACAAAATTATTTCCTCCTTTTTTTAAGCATGCTTGCAATTTTATGCCTCATGATCTTCATAACTTTTCAAACAATTATTTTTAGGAAATTGGGATTCTAATGCTTTACTCTAACATATTTTTCAATATTACTTTTTTGTGTCCACAACTCCAAGGTTCACCATGTAATGGTCATGACCCAGCTTCAGAAAATTCAAGAATAGGTTAAGCAGCTTCAAAACAACATCAATGTGAATTTATGTAAAGTGTTTTGATTCAAGTTTCACCCTCTTGTTTAGTTTGGTCATGGCCATTTGTTGGCTCATTGTACTTTGCTACTAGTTTGTATTGTTTTCTTACTTTTTCAACTATCATTTGATAGTTGTTATTCTTTGTAATCTTGCTTTGATCAATAAAAAAAAATCTTAGCCATTTGACCTCTTGTATCATTTTACACAACCAATATCTTTTTCTCTACATTCGTAAGAGGGACATCTAATGTTTCCACTACTAGTCATTGACTGTAGATCAGATTTTAGCATGACTATAGCCTTAAAGTGAATTTGAATCTCACTATTAATTAATACGCTACAACATGATTTTTCTCATGGTAGTTCCCTCTCCATTATAGTCCATGGCTTCAATTTTTCATTAGGAATAAGTAAAAATGTGGGCTCCAACTGTAAGTAAGATGCATTTCCTATAACAAATTCAAGTAAATCAAAGCTTATCAAATGGATTGAGCACTATGAATTGCTCTTGTGATTTCTAACCAAATGAAAAAAATAATGAAGGAATCTATTAATAAATATAGCAACTTACTTTCATATCCTTGATATCTAATTTAGGCCTTTGATAGAATATTCAAAAAGAAATTCAAATGATTTGCTATTTTGTGACATATTCTCTTTTAACACCTTGAATATTTTGTGAGGATAAATATCTTCTTGTAGAGCATTGGGAATGAATGTGTTAGGTAACTTATGCTTCTAGTAACTTAAAATATGGACAAACCCATTCATCCTATGAATTGGTGGCCTCGCTAGAAAACATTGACTACTGAAAATTGCAGTATTAAGACATCCATGCTCACCACTATGAATTTATGATCAATTTGTTAAAAAATTAGTTCATTATTCAGGGAAACATTGACAATCCTTATAAGTTCCCTACCCTTAACATAAAAGATTAAGACTCAAAATCTAGGGACCTATTAAAAAAAATTAAAATCTACAAGTATTTCAATTTTTCCAAATTATGTTGCATCGAGCTCTTAATAATATGAAAGTAATATAAGAGAAGTAGTAGTGGGTTCTTTCCTCCTCCTAAGAAAAAAAATCAAGATAACATGCAAGCTTAGTGAGGGAGCTTTAGTTATCACAATACTTCTTGAAACAACAACCTTTGCTCATCAGCTATGATTCTTCATTTGAAATTTACTAAAGTTCATTCAACTTAAAGTGAAAATTCAATTAAAGGATCTTGGAATGCATTCCTTAGAGCTCATAGTGCACGTATATTGTTTCTTTATCTTGTAATTATTCCCACAGTCTTTTTGGTTTACTTCTTGATCTCTAGTTGGTGTTTATTGTTGATTATAACATTTAGACCATCCCATTCATAGTAACTACTGCCTATCTATTATTTCGACCAATCCTTTGGTAAATACACAAGGTAGAATATGGTGCAAGTCACTTGTATAGAGATTATGGAAAATGCATACTCGTTACAAATTGTGTTGGCAATGTATTCATTCTTATTAAAACATAAATGAAATTTAAGAGTGATTTGATCTCATGGAGTACGATTGATAAGCTTGGGTATTAATTTTCAGTTCTACATATAGAAGGTGATAAAAAAAATATATTAAGTTTATTTTGAATGGATATTACTTCTAACTATATAGTCTATATGTAATTCACAAATATTAGTTGAATTGTTTATATAAAATTGTGTAGTCAACTATATATTTGAGTCAAGATACGCCTTTTTTACTATGAGATTAATTACTTAAGTAAATCAATCTATTTAATAAACTATTTTTTTTTCTTGTGGTCCAACAAGCATCACATGATACAATCCCAATATAAAGTAGCATTATTTTTCCTTTTGGTATGAAATTGCCTAGTATAGCTATGTACCCAACCTTCCTAGATAATTATGTTGCAAGGCTTCTAATTTTATAATCTTGTGTATAAACAAGTATTTGGATGAATATGTTGTATAACATGCTTTTATATTTTAAATATTAAATATTTTATTTTTCAATATGCACATTTGTCCAACATATAGGCTAGTCAAAATTGTGATCCCCTTCGTGGCACCAATCACATATCATTTTTGTTAATATTATCATCAATCACAATAGTTAGTAAAGGTTTTTATAAACCATATGGTCTGTAATATATAGCCCATCTGTTATCTAGAAGAAACAAGTTTCAAACTTATTATATTGATTGTATAAATTCATCCCATCTTGGTGAAATAAAAATGAATATTTTATTGTAGGGTTAATATTATGAAGTTGTAGTATGACAAATCAAATCATATCATTCCTTAAAGAGTGATTTTGAATCATATGTTGTCCATAGAAGAAATGATAATATCATGTTTGTTTCCACATTTACAAGTATAATTCCATTAGGTTGTGTTAAAAATTACACAGATAATACCAAGAGTGTCATAATCTTACAATTCAAACTTAGCTTTTCCTTCCTTATAAAGGTAACCTTGATAATTCACTCACATAGGTTCAACTATTAGATGGTTGATAAAACACTATAAATATCAATTTATACATCATTAGATCCCAAATAAACTTGAGAATAATTTTAGCTAACACCCTCATGAAGTTGTCTTCATAATCAAGATAGCATGTCAACTAATTTCTATTTGGTTTTGTGTCTATTTTGAGAAACTAGTTTTACTATATGTCTATTTAAAATTAATACCATGATTTCTTAAATCTCTATTTAAGTACATTGTGGACCCATTAAATACAGGTTCTAAGATCATTTTCACAACTTAAAATTGGTCAAACAAAATGTTGTGTTAATTAAAACAACAAAATGTATGAGGTTGCATCTAGGCAAAAGGTTAGCTTACACAATAATGTTATTTTCTTTTTCAACACTCCTATTCAAAGATAGATTAGGATTGCTAGAATTTTGCAATGTCAAATTGGTGAACTTCCTGCTTCTTACTTGGGGCTCCCCTTATGCTCTAAGGCTCCTGATTCTTTATGGAGGGGGTTGATTGACAAATTTAATTCCAAGTTGGTTGGGTGGAAGGGGGATTTGTTAAGCCAAGCTGGTAAAGTTTAGTTGATTAAATCCACCTTTTAGAATATTCTAGTCTATGCTCTTAGTCTCTTTCACATGCTGAGAAAATTTGTGGATATCTTCGAAGGATTTCAAAAAAACTTCCTATGGACAGGTGTTGAAGATAAAAAAATAACTCATTTGGTTGCTTGGGATGATGTCTGTCGCCCTAAAAAGGTGGGTGGGTTAGGTATCCAAAAAATTAGAACGTTTAATATTTCCCTTTTGGGTAAACAATTATGGAATCTCTTGTTAGCCAAAAGTGAGTGGGCAAAAATTTCTTAGAGCAAGTACTTACATGTTGTTGTTGGGGTTAGAGATGTTTTATCTCATGAGTTTAACCTTGTGCATGGTTTTGTGCTGTGGAATTGTATGTTGAAGGCCCGAAGGCTTGTTGCTAACGGTCTCTTCTCGCAGATGGGTAATGGGAGGAGTATTTTGTTCTCGGATGATAATTGGTTTGGTAATTTTGCCTCTCAATGATGAGCCATGGGCTCAACCCTTTATTGACCTCTGTCAGCAACAGTTTGGCAGATTTTTTGTTGACTATATTGAAGGAGGTTGTTGGAGAAAGTTGCATGAGGTGGACCCTGGTCTAGAAGTTATTTATAAGGCTATTTCGTTCATTCATATTCCTTCTCTCCCCTCTCCTGATAGGTTTGTCTGGAAGCCTTCCTCTACGGGTAACTTTTCTATTGCTTTGGATTTTCATCTCTTTGATTCCTTTGTTGGTATGCCCCCCTTTTGGTCTTCTGTTTGGTCCTCAAGATTAACTCCTAAGATCAATATTTTCTTTTGGCTCTTCTATTAGAAAAAAATTCTTTCTACTGATAATTTGATTAAAAGAGGCTTTGTTATGCCAAATAGATGCTTTCTCTATGAAGAGGAAGCAGAGAATACTTGTCATTTGCTGATTGGTTGTAGATATGTTGGTGTGATTTGGAATCATGTGCTCTCGTTTTGGAATCTTAGCTAGGTGTTTCCTGGTTCTGTCAAATATTTATGGTTCCAATGAGTTGGCCCCTCTTCTAATCTGGCTCTGCATATTTTTTGGTCTCTCACTCTACCTCATTTGATTTGGGGGGTGTGGTTGGAACACAACATAATTTTTAGAAATTCTGCTCTTCCAGCTTTAGCTATCAGCTATAAGATTTGTGAGGGAATTAAGGAAAATTTTCTATTTGGGATCTCCTTTATGCTGATTGAAAGATTAATCTCAGTCCTTATGATATATCTATTGCTCAAAAGTGTAAGTTTCCCTGTGATATATTTCTCCCGGTCTCTAAAGGGAAATCCTCAAGAGATGATGTTGCTTGGAAGGCGCCTCCGGATGGTTGGGTCAAGATCAATTTTGATGGTGTAGCTAAAGGAAATCCGGGACCTGTTGGATGTGGAGGAGTGATTAGAAATTCTAATGGTAGGCTCATCTTTGTTTTGGTGCTCCCTTTGGGAACCCAGAAAAACCACTATGCAAAGGCGGCTGCAGCCTATCATGGTCTCAAATTGGTTCAACGCAAAGGGTTTAGGAAGGTCTAGTTGGAGGGTGACTCCCTGAACATTATTAACAATTTAAAGAATATCTCACCTCCATCTTGGACTATTGAGGCCTTGGTCAGGGATACTATTGATATTATCAATTCCTTTGATAATGTTTATATTTCCCATATTTTGAGAGAGGGAAATATGTTAGTTGATTTCTTCGCTAACTTTGGTGTTAGAGATAGCAAGGAGTGGGATTTGAATGGTTTTATTCCTTTTGAGGCAATGACTATAATTAATAATGAATGCTAATTTAATGTCATTCTTATTGTACATTAAGGGGTGCTTTTCCTTACTCAAGTGGTTGAATATCATGGATGAGGATGTTAAAATTATGATTTTGAGGGACGACTTTCACAAGGCACAGAGTTCTAATTCATTATTGCATTTGTGTCCAGTGGTTGGCTTCGCACGGATTGTGGGTGTTAATTTCCTTAGTTTCCAGAGGCTTCTGCTGGGTATTCCTATTTTGGGTAGTGTTTACTTCCTGAGATTTTTGATGTGTGCTTGGTTTTCGTTTGTTATGCCTTATGTGATGGGTGGGGACAGAAACCACACTGAGCCTAAGTCTTGTGTTACTACAAAGTAGAGGAAGGAGGTGTGGGATATTTTAGAGAAGGGTGGTTTAACTCTGTATATGGAAAGACTGCATGGTAACAATCCCCAGGTCAGTATTTTGGTTGTTGAAGGGTGGAACGAGAGAACCCTGAATTTGGGTAGTAGGGAAATTTTGGTTGATGAAGAATTTATAGCTCAAATTAGAGGCTTGGCCATCCAGGGTATGAAGGTGTTCAGAGACAAAAAAGAATCACAGGATGCAGCGTTGATTTTCTTTAAAGGGAATGAGGCTGCTAATTTGAAGTCGGCGAAGAGCGGTGGGTATCATAGGAGCTCTTTGAAAGCACTTTGACATGATGTTGTCAAAGAAATTATGAGGTATGTAACCTTGGAAGGCAGGTATACGACGATTAACACTTACCATTTCCTTTTGCTTAACCATTTTTGGCATAAGAAACGAGTGTCCTTTCCCTACTATTTGTTGATGTCACTCGAATCAGGGATTAAAGATCATAAGAAAAACCCCAAAAACCCTATCTTACATGTGGGGTTAATTCTCTTGATCTATGAACATGCCAAAACTCATGAGGTGCAAAAAAATTTGGTGTCTCCGAAGGAAAATATTGCTAAACCCAGGGAGGGTTATGAGACGGATGCGAGAGAGGAAAGGGTTAGTAAGAAGCCTAAGAAGAGGAGGCTTATTTTGAATGAAGAATCTGAGTCTGATAGGGATGATGATGTTGATTATGTCCCGAATTTGTATGCCACTTTTGATGAGGGCCCCAATTCCCCAATTCTAGGTAAGACTAGGAAAAGGAAGTCGAATGATAAGATAGGCTATACTACATGCAATGATGAGTTGGTGGTGAATGTTTTTTCTAAGGTGGGTAAGGAAAAAAATGAACTTTATGGGGAAGCTTCCTCTCCTCCTCCAGTGACAAGATATGTGCAGGAGCCTACAGGGGGAGTCAGAAAGGAAAGGTGTTGTCTGCTGGGTTTCTTTTGGAGAAGGGTTTCCCTCTCTCCTTTGTTGGTGGTATCTATGGTGAAGCTTCGCCAGGTTTTGATGAGGGGTTGCAAAAGCAAGAGAAGGAAAGAGCTGTGGGTGGAGATCATGCTGTGGGATCTAGTAAAGCGAATGCAAATAGGATATTGAAAAGGAAGGTTGTTGCGGAGGAAATTGCTTGCTCCATTAGAAAGATGAAGACTATTGTCCCTGCTAGTAAAGGTAAGGAAATTTCTACTGAAAAGGTTCATGCTATCTCTTCTGATGAGGACGTTGTTGTGGGGAAACATATTAAGAACTTTGACAAGGAGGAATTGTCTGATGTGTTGGGCTCGGCCCGTGATAGTGCCAATGTGTTGTTTAAAATTTTTAAGTGGTTCTTCCATGAAATTAATAAGACCAATGTTATAATTAGAGGTGTTGCTAGTAAGGCTAATGACCCTTTTTTCCAAAGCCAATTTGATAATCTCATGGATTATCTTAATACTATAGCTAATACTATGGTGGAGGAAACTGTTAATCTGAAACAAAATTTGGAAGGTAGAATGTTATCCCTTGAGGATAAATTTGATAAGTTGTGGAATGTTATGATGAAGGGTGGAGATGCCTCTAAGGTCTTGGTTATCTTAGACTTTGCCAAGGTGATCTCCCCTGTGACCACCTTGAATAATAGAAAGGAGAATGTGTCTGCTGATGATACTGCTGCTAGGGGTAAACTGGTGGATGTGGAGTGTGCTGCTGAGAAAGGTGTTATGAAAGCTAGTGTTTTGAGTGGTGAGGTTAAAATGGGTGGGTCGGGAGCCAAAACTAGAAACATAATGAAAGCTCAGGCTGGGGCCTCAGGTATTGAGGTGTCTGATACTGTGGGTAATGTGCAGAAGTTGGTTGCAAGTGAAATGGAAACTGTGGAGACTCTAAACAATTTGTAGGGTTGTTGGCTGGGTTCTTTCTTTTTGGTTGTTTTTTGGATGTTGTTTGGTTGTCGTTGGGTTGATTGTTGCTTTATGTTGTTTTCTTCTTTTATCAATTTCTTTTTGATGTAAAGGGTTTCGGGCCCCTTCAAAACTCATTTTTTACCTTGAATCAAAACAAAATATTTTATAGTATAAAATTGAATTGAGTCTCTTAGGCTAAGACATGAGGACATGCCTAACATTACAAGGGGAGATACAACCTTTATTTATTTTTAATGGATGTTAAACATAAATTAGATATTACTATAAACTTGTTATATTATACATTCATTTAAAAGTGTTCTAAAAACTATCCATGGGAGATAATAGTTTATTATTGCTCTATTATTATTAAAGTGCTTAGTAATATTACCATATAAATTTGTACATATATTTTATAAAGTATTATATAGAAAATATATCCTTAGAATAATATAACATTTCTTTAATTAGTTGTGAGTCTATAAGAAGGTGATATATGTTGAAAGATATCTTGACTAGATTAGGTGTTACAAGCACACTATTGATAGCGATGATATAATTTATATTATATCTTTATTGGATTCTAAAAATGCCCCAAAATTTTGTTGAGAGATTGTGTGTAATGATATAGGATAATTATGTACTAGTCTCCATTCAATTATATTTAGTAGAGGAAAAAATGATACTTGTGTAGCTAAGAATGCTTGATTATCATCTTGGGATTTATTTTGAGTTTTAGCAATAGGTGAATTCATAGCATGTGTTATGCATATAATTCATTAACCATGTTCTATATATTAATATGATAATAGTTATTAAATTTTTATTGAAGAAGAATAAAAAATATTTTTTCAATAAGAGTTTACTTGGATGGATAAATTATAAAAGTTACAAGATAGAAGATTCAATATATAAACTTGCATTAACTCCTTGTTAAATCATGATTTCCTTCATAAGTACATCTAGAGTTCTAATCATCGTATTCATTAGTAAATATTTCTATTTGACCTAATTTTGAATAAAGTAAAATTGAAAATAATTATTGAAAAGAGGTAGAAATTTGAAAGAAAACTATAGATGAAATTAAAGTAAAATAGATTTATTATGATATTGATAGTATTACATCCACACTTATTTAATAGATTATTTTTTGTGAGTTATGATGTAGATTCAACTTAAGCTATTGAGGACAACAACTAAATTATAAGGGTAGAAATGTTATGAAACTTTTTCCCCAAAGTGAAAAAAAAGTTATAAAAGTATTAAAATGAGATAGAAAAATAAAAGATAATATGATCCTTTGGTTAAAATGAAGATTAATAAATAATATATATGAAAAATATTTCAAAAGAGGAATAATTATATTTTATTAAATAATTATTAAAGGCAACTTTTGTGAAAAGGTGTGATAGATTGAAAACCACCCCTTAAGGCTTATATAAAGCATTAATGTGACTCAGAAAAGGGCATGGAGATCACTCAAGGAAGAAGGTGGTTTGGTGCACTATGGGTATTGGAGAGGGGCACATAGAATGTGTCCAACTTGAGGTACAAAGTACATCTGGGATTGTCTTGGCGAGGGCTTTGTGTGAGTAGGCACATCTTACTGTGTGAGTAGACACTGACTATGTTGTTACACAGGTTCTCCAAGTGTGTCATAGTGAAGACCAATGCCATTGAAATCTTCCAAGGTTTAGAGTGACCTTTTTTGAGAGTTATGATTGAAAAGAGTATTAAAAACATTGATATTAAAAGATATTGGGGAATATTATATATATGATTTTTATTAAATTATGTAGTTATGTTATTCAATTTGTTATGTTAATTATTTATTTTAAATTTATTATAAATTGTCAAATGTATATTGTACGTTGTTATTTATATCTATTTTGATAACATTACATATTTCAAATTGTGTTAACTTTAATATTAACCATATTTAAAACCACTACAAATACTTAATTAACTTGGGAGAAAAATGGCATTATAGGTTTATACTTTAACTAGTAGAAGGTTGTGCTTGTTCATGCCCTAAGTGTTTATCTTCCTTAATTTGAAAATATCAGTACAAGCCTTGATTGTTGGTAGTTTAGTGTCGTATCCATAGCAAAAACATAGTCAATCAAATATTTGCATCTAATACATACCCTAGTGAAACATTTTATTATGTGCATATTTGTAAATTTTGTTGGTTCTATGTTTACTTAGATCTCAAAGATCTTCCCTTTATAATTTGAAAAATAGTTCTACTATATACACTATTCTAATTTATGTTGTCCTAAGAAAAATTAAAACATTAACAGTTTTTGACAACTGTGTTAGAGAACAAGATACAAGAAGTCAAGCATGTAAGTAAAACATCTTATCACTTTCAGTTAAAGACTTAATTAAATCAATGAGTGATGATGTCCATAATCATGACCTACCTCCATTTCCATTATTATGGGTAACCATCATCAATTATTCAACATTTTTTAATTCACCACAATTTTCCAACAATCTCAAGGAAAAAAAATTTAAATTTTCTTTGTGATAACATGCAACATCGCAATCATCAATGGTGAGAGTGGGTGTGAGAGCGGGAGTGAGTGGGAAGAGTAGTGGGGGAGGAAATTTGAATTCCTTCAAGGAGGTTGTTGATGTTGAGGATGAATTTGATGAAGATTCTTGGGTTGTGGAGGCCTTCCAGTCTCTTATGGTTGTGGCTTATGCAGTTTTCTGCTTGGTGCCTTTGGTTTTCAAACTCTCTGATGTTGGGTGGTTAGTGTTTGGTGAGGATCTTCTGCCGCTATCTGGTTTCTTGGAGCTTGTACCTCATGTAGGCTCCTTGGTCTTTGTGGCTCTATTTCTAGACACTCTAGAGGATGGGTGTTTGGTTTTTCCCGGTGACTACCCTGCATGTGGTTTGCTCTGGGTCATATTCCTTTGGTGTAGGCCATCCTTTGTGGACGGATGTGGCTCCGTTTTAAGAGCTTTCTCTTTGTGGTTTTGGTATCGTTTTCTTTCCCATAGGTCATGGTTGTTTTTATTTTGGTGTGGAGGAGTTTATTTTCTTTTGTGTTGTTGTTTCTAGCTGGACTTTGGTTCCTCTGTTGGTTCTAGGATAGGGAACTTTCAATTTTTTGGGTTGTTTCTAATGATTATCTTGAAAACCCAGTTGTTTATGTTGTTGTTCTGGCTTGGGAAGAACCCTTCCTAGCTCATTATAGGGGATTTTTTCTATTGGTTGTTATGCCCCTATTGGGTTATACTGTTGTTTTTGGTTTTACAAGGGTTGGAGTTATTTGGGCTTGTGTTGTCCTATTGTGTGATTTCTTCTGCTACTCCTCTTTTCTCAGAGGATGTTGTGTTTAAACTTTTTTTGTGGTTTCCCTTTTGGAGTATGATGATGTTGAGGTCCGTTGGGGAAATTTTTTTTTTTTGTTTATGGTTGTTGCCTTTGGAACAAGGTATTTTGAAGGCTTTGAAGTGTGTGCTCTCTATGTTGTGGGCTAACTTGATCTTTAAGTCTAGTTTCTTGCTTCCATATCTTTTGATTCCTAAGGTTGTTGTGAGTGCTTGTCCTAATGGAGTGTTTTATTTTGGCTGGATTCTATAGATGGTTTCTTCTCTAGAGGTAAAGTTTGCTCTTGTTGAGGTAGGGCTCACTCCTATTAAGGTGGATTTTTTCACTACAGGTCCAGTGGAAAGTCCTCTTCTCCTTTGCTTATTCCTTTTGAGGTGGAGCTGGCTCCTTTTGAGGTGGAGTTGGTATGAGAAGGAGTTGGGTTGCTTTGGTGGTTCGAGCTCTCACATCTTCCTCTCCTATAGAGAGGGCCCTGTCCTATGGAGGTGTAGTGTGGGATGGTTTTTTAGAATGATTGGAGTTGCAAGAAGGCTGCTACTTTTCAGTCATCTGTGTTTTGGGGTTTAAGGTCTCAGCCAAAACTTAATGATGACTCTCTTTTAGCTTCAAGGTTCCTAAAAAACTTGGTTAATGGTTTAAGGTCCCTTCAAAACCTTTGTGTTTAAGGTCCCAAGTAAAACTTGTTTGTATATGGTTAAGGGCTATAGGCCCCTACAATTCCTTTGTGTAGCCTGTGTTGTCCTGCTATATTTTTAGTGTTGTTGTTGATTGGTTGTTGATGGTATATGGTTTATCTTTGATGAAGCATGATTTTCTTGGATAGGGTTGCAAGTATCTTCAAAACCGTTATGTAATGGGTTTTGGGTCCCATCAAAACCTATTTTTCTACTTAATAAAAAACATGCAACATTGCAACATTTGAATATATCTCAATATTCATAGCAGGTTATGGCATTCTTGGAGTAGCACATGAATATGTTCTAGTTAATATTTTTGCATAAAGCCTAGTTATAGAAACAATGGAAGGTTTCCACCTTCTTTCCAAAAGTTCTATAACTAACTAGGAGACTAAAAAAAAAATCTAGCCACGTTTCAAACCAATTGAGGACAATCACATGATGTTCACTCAACTCTCTAGTGCAAAGAAGAATAGTAATGAACCGATGAGGGATTTTGAAGTATGATTTAGTTGCCTCACTAAAAAATATCAAGTCAACTCTAAGACCATCTTCAAAAATTATCCTAATCTATTTCATAAATTCCCTTCCATTGTAGATTACTTTATTGATCAAATCCATGAGAAATGGTGAACTTCAAAAATATTAGGAGTGGATAGAAAATCTATAAAATCACATGATAACCACTAGTGAAAACTTAAAAATTTCAATTAACCGAATGATCTCAAGCTCTACAAACCCTCTACGACAAATAGTGACTAATGAAATTAATGTGAAAAGGAAATTATTGCAATCAAGGATGACCCTCTTCTAATAATGGTTTAGTTCAAAATTATTAAGGATAATTTCAAAGGAATAATAAAACAATAATTTCAAATTGTTTCCTCCACCTAAAAAACTTGCATGGAAGCACCTTTTGTTCCTTACACACACTAGACAAGCATAGTGCTATTAATTGTCCAAAGATTCTTTGCATGATGTAACTCATACCTTCCTCTAAAAAATAATCAAATTTTCTCAAGAAACCTATGTCTTCATTATGGACCCATTTTCATATTGAAAAAGTGAATACTTTCAAAGACTATATATGTTCATAGAGTCAAGAGACTACAAAGATAAAAGTGTTAGAAGAGGATCCTTGGAACGGTACTCCAATAGTGACTTATCTTCAAAAACTAATTTTCCCCTTCATCCAAAATAAATGATGGTGATGAGTTTATGTTTCCATATACCTCAACACACTAGTCAATTTCCATGAAAAGAAAGAAACAACTTTCATATCAAGACTAAAAGTAATTGCATACCATATGTTTGTTAAAGAAGATAAAGTCTCGAAAGTTTTTGTTGAAACAAATGATAATCTAGTTATTCATACCAAGATGAAAGGCATGGATTACATAATGAATGAACACATTTCATGAATAATTCTTCACATTTGAGGGATTCTTTGATGGACCTTCATTATAAAAAGTAGAAGACATAACATAATGGGATGGAAAACAAGATATTTAGTTTGAAGATGATGCATCTCAAGAAGCCTATATTATGATAGAGACATGTACGAAAGATTCACTACTAGGCCTAGATATTTTCATACAACATCTTGTGAGTGATTCATCCATTGAAAGCTAGTAAATTTTATCTCAACTTTTGACTCATCCTTATCTTTAAAATCTACCAAGAACATCAACAAAGAACCACAACTTGAGCATTTGATGCTTGTCAGTAGGCTAGGAATTGAGATGGATATATTAAAAGAGGGAATGTTGTTTGAAGACATTAATGATTGAAGTAGAAGAGATCTAGTTTACCCAAAACCCACCACCCTATTGAGGCAACCCAATGTCAAAAGATGAGATGAACATATGAGATGATTGTGCTCATACTTTGAGCCAAGAGAGGTTGGATGACAAAGTATGGTAATTGAAGATAATATGTTTTCAATATGTATTTTTCAATAATACCTCATTATTTAAATATTTAGATAGGGATGGATTATCGAATGAAGATTCAAATGATGATAAAGAGGAAGAAGGATTGCAAGCATGAGGTGTATAGCTAAAACCAATTGTGGATGTAAAAATTCACGAGCATGACATTATTTTTTATTTAATACCTTCAACCTTTTTTAGAAGATGATGTTTGGACTAAATTCAAGGTTGAATATCAAAGTGATTAGTGATGTAGATCAAATAATATATGTAAATATAATTTTCCTTAAAGATGTGTTATAGCCACAAAATCTTGCCAAATATCTTGGAAAAGAAGCATAATACTTCCATCTATTAGATAGATTCTTCATTGTGGAAGAGGTTCATCTAACACCTTTTCAAATCAACCAATTTGTACTAAAAATTTCAATGCATGACCTTTACTATCCACCTGAACCTTAGATTTTCATGAAAAAATTATAGAATTTTTCAAGATATGAATTGTCATAATTAGAACCTTGAGTCACATGGAGAGGTTGTTACTTCTCCCATCTTGTTAATTATTTCATCTAGTCAATACGTTTTCATTTTCCCATAGGCAGGTAGATAATGTTGTGTATTTTATAGTATTCATGATGTCATAATATTTTTTCTTTTTCTTGCAATGTGTTTTCTTATTGTTTTGTTTGAATCATTTGTTTAGGTTAGGTGTTAGCATAGGCTTGAAATTGGTCACTTGTTGTTCCAAATATTCTAAAATTATCCTATGGTATAAGTTTTTCCCATGGCCCCTAATAAGAGTTGCATTTAGTACCCATCCTTGCACCTCCACAAAACTTTTCCTATAGTCAATTCTCTCTTATCATGTTGTCAATGCTAATAGAGTTTCTCTCTTGTCAAGATGCAAAATTTTTTTGTCTTGGTCTATTATTCTCTTGTAGATTGTTCAAGGTTACACTATTCCAAGCAAAATATGAAGAATCTTTTGGCTATTTGAAATCAAGTACAAAAAGGGAGGTGATGAAATTTTTTAACTACTACTAGTTCTAACATTTAAAAGAAAAGGAGTTGCCAAAAACTTAGACCTCGATACTAGATTGGTAAGATGACTAAATAAATCTCATTCAAATGATACATTGACACAAGAAAATGACAAGAAAAATGAATTATAGCAAGCATAACATCATCAACTTTTATCTTACAAGAGAGCAATTTTCCAAAGAAAAAATGCTTAATGGAGAAGTAAACAACCAAGTGATATGGCACACAATTTTGGTGGCTTGGAAAAATAAAAATCCACCAAAATGTGCAACCTCAACATGTAACAAACAAAGATGAGTAATTCAAATTTCAAGGGGTAGTACTAATCTAAAATAGTTCCCAAAGGTGGCGATAATATAAAATGCATCGAGGGAGGAATAGGAAGTTATCATGGCATAGCACTAGGTTCTAAGTGAAAATAAATTGTAAATTTCTAAGTAGTTTCCATGGCGTAGAATGAATGAATGAAGATTTTATAATATCCACAAGGCTAAAAAAAATATGGGACCTTTAGATAACCAACCGCATAGATAAGAAAAAATACCAAAACAAACAAATTGTCGATATAGTGCCTACTTGATCTCCCTTTCTTTTTGGATCCTAGATATTCTGTTGTGAATCTTGATCAAGTAATCTACTATTTTTTGTTATCTTTTCTTCTTCAAACAAGTTACTCAAAGCATCCACGTTTAAAATATCGATGTAATTGGCTTGAATATCCATGTGAGCCTAACACCCCATGATGTAGTGTCATTCTATCTTGGCCAACTCCAAAGTAGAGAAACAACATATTATATTTTCTTACTCTTCTTTAAGTATCATCCACCTTCCAATTTCACACCTAAGCTGGTGTGAGCTAGATCTTAGTTGAGCCATTAATACTTTCACTTTCCATTTTATTTCACTCCTATATATAGTTCTTTGTGAATGGTCATATTAAGGATTGAAATGCTTGATATAGTATTTATTTTTTCCTCACAAGTTGTCTTGTCCACATGCTTTCTTTGACTTTTTCTTGGACGTACTTTTTGATTTCCCTATTGTTATTCAAGCACTCTTTTATGCTAATACCCCATTATTGGCACCATTAGCCACAAACAACCCAAAAAGAGTTTTCTTAATTTTCCAATCCCACAATTCATCCTTTTTGCATCTATTTTGTAATGAGTATAACGCTTTCCATCCTCCTTGTATCCTTTCTCTACACATCTCCCAACTGAGCTTATTGTAGATTTCAAGGCCAAGATATTTGTAATCATTAACCCAAGGGGCTTCCTCCAAAGACAAATTCCATGCGAACCTTATTTCTCTTCAAGGCAAAGATCATGACCTTAGTTTTTTTGGTGTTCACTTGCATCCCAACCTCTTGGAAAAATAATTCTAGAGCTTTCAAGTATTCCCTCAAATCATGTATTATTTTTTCCACTAGAATAATATCATCTACATAAAGAAGCAATGCTATTACCTAAATGGTCAAGTGAATACCCCCACCACCAAACTTGTCTATCCACTCCTCTAATTTGTCAATGTACAACCCAAATAACATAGGAGATAACGAGCAACCATGTTTGACCCTAATGTCACTCCTAAAACATTCTGATAATCCTTGCTTGGTTCTATTTTTTGCCTAAACTTGATCATACAACCTATGAATATCATTCCCATACTTTTCTATAATTCCCAACTCTTCCATTATACTCCATAATTTGCTTCTAGGGACAATGTCAAACACTTTCTTAAAGTCATTGAAGCAACAAAAGACCTTTCCAACCTTTTTATCACAAACCTTCTCAATCAAGTTTCTGAGGGTAATGCAATTATCCTTTTCACCCTCTTTCCCTCCTTTTTTGCCCAAATACTAATTTGACACTCTATCATGCTCTCAAAAAAAATTACAAAGAGAGCATTGATCATTATAGTGTGGTGTTTTGTTGACATCACCACTTTTGAGCAAGGGAATGTCAACACTAGTCGTCCAATTTTCTAGAAAGTGACTTTGAATGACCTTATTAAATATTATTTTGATGTGCAATATGAGGGCTTCCACACCCCATTTTATATATTCTTCTTGTATGCCATCTATGTCTCATGCTTATCCACTACAATCTTTTTAATTCCTTCTTTGATGTCTTTCTAGAGAAGAATTTAGCCATTGAATTGATTATTGGAGGGATGTCTTTATCTTAAACTCTCTCATACAACAATTTGGGTACAACCATTATAAATATGTGACATTGTTCTCTTTAGTTTTGTTTTTTTGTTACAATTATTTCCAAAAGCCTCTCAAGTTGTGTCTCCCAAGAATTTTTTTTTTCTTTTTTGCATGTAAGCCTTTTTTTTCAATCTCACTAGCTTTTCATATTCCCTTTTAGCTCCTCAAATTTTGACTATTCTCTTTGTTGCCTTGCAATTTTCATCATACCATGTATTCACTAAAAAATTATTTATGTTGCCTCTCTTAGGCTTAGACCTTTTGCATAAACTCAAATCCTTGTGGATTATTGAAGTCAACTTGTCACTACCTATTGTTCTCCTTTTTATATTGGCCATCCCAATATCTCCTATTTCTTGCAACTATTTTTCAAGTGTTGTTCAAAAATTTTCTTGGTTTTCTAATGTCAAGAGGAATGTTCTTTGAGTAGCCTCTTTCTTTTGATTTTGTTACAACCTATCTTGGTGTTGAGTGTCTTTTTGCATACTAATCTTTACATATGTTAGATTGTGATATGAATTCATTTCTATGGGGTAATCTCTCACCTCTACCTCTACTAACCCTATTGCAATATTCTATAAGTAAATAACATAATCCACCACACTTTGTCCATTGTCGGTGTGACATGTAATGTTCCTTGAGCTCAAAAAAACTTTTATTCCATTGCATATTATCATATTTTACAAGCTACGTATCCCTAACAATTTTACCCCATATTGCATGATACCTCTTTTTTTGTCTTGAGAATCTCTTTACCAATTTTGATTCTCTTCCTCTTCTAACCATAGAGGGTTTTCTCTTATTTCCTCTTCATTTGTAAGGCATAGAGCTTAACTATTTGTCATTCTTGTGCTAAGGTCTCCTATTAAAATAATTCATTTTATGGTGTTATATGTTGATATATGTCCTTTTTCAAAGTTGCACATGAGTCCTCTTTATCTAGTTTCTTCTTCTTATAAGATTTTGAGCCATGTAGAGCAAAGTAACAAGTTGTAAGATAAACTATGGACTATCTAAACTTTAATTTCATCCATATGTACTAATAATTTGGATATTCCCTTTTCACTTGTATGATTATTTCCCAAGACTCTCTTACTAGAACTACCACCCCCCATGACCCTGGACACTTTCCACTAACTCATTTTGTTACACCTCGTGTGTTAATATATATTTACTATCACCTAGTTTGGTAAATTGCTTCAATAAATGTGAAGGTTTTATTTATGAATTCTGATGGAAATATGTTGAATGAATGTTTGATTCAATTAAATTTTGTATGGTTTAGTATATGAAATATATAATGTGAATATGACATGTGTGTGAGGTATATGATGCATTGATTCAGCTAGCTATTGTTATGGTGAACTAATTTGAATGCAGGAACAAGATCAAGCCTCTAGATGAGAGGGGAAGTATCACTCAGGAGAAGAACTTGGTCTAGTAACCTTTAAATTTGGCCTTACTGAGCTTTCACACTCACACCCTAGTTGGTCTTAGTTAAGTCAAGTTAGTTTGGGAAATGGGTAAGTGATCTTCTATTTTTTATTATGAATGTTTATATTGAGTTGCCATCTTGTTTTATGATTGTTTGGAATGAGGATGTGATGAAGTCTTGAAGTTGTTTTGAAGTATTTCCTTGAATGTTTACTTTTATATCGATGGGATATATGCATTTAATATATATATGTGTATAACTCATACATATGAGTAAATACATACATGAGTATACATAGGTAGATGTACCTACGCATGCTCATGGATGGATTACCCATATGCATGGGAATACCGATTGGACTAAGTGACACACACACACACACACACACACACACACACACATATATATATGCACATATATTTATATGTATGTATGTATGTATAGATATGTTCCATGTGTTGGCAACACAAGGGTAGACAATTGAGAGGGGGGTTGAATCAGTTGTCACAAAAATTTAAACTTATTAAACTTATTCTCAGATTTGATTAATAACCATGAAAGCATAAATCATCAACACATCAAAAACACACATAACACCAAGATTTTTTTACATGGAAACCCTGTTACGGGAAAAAACATGGTGGAGGTCAGCCCACAAGATTATACCTTGTTAAAAGTATAAATAAATATAAATGGGAATGCACATGCATTTAGGCACATTGCCTAGAGCTCACTGCTCAAATACAGCAAGGCTTACTTCCCAAAGGAAGACACACTATCTTACATAAACATTTGGATTACATCCGTAGGATTTTGAACTGAGAAAATAGCATCTGCTAATGCCTAATTATAGTTATGGTTAAGCACATGAATACTTCTCCACACTCTAATCACTCTTCTTCACACTCTACTTCTGCCTTTGAATGATTTGGACATTATTCGTACATCTCATACACACGCCTTGCTTCAAATGGAATAAACGATCGCTTATATATATCCACAACAAGGGATTGCATCGTTACATGTCGGCTTCAACAAGATAATAAAACATATGCAAACTGTCAGTCCAAAACAATGAATAATTTTCAATGTGAATCAACCAAGGTCAGCCACAACATAGTGAAGACCCAAAACAAAATCCTCGAACATGAAACACCTTCAAAAATTATTCCACGAAGATCCACAACACACTACAATCACCTTGTCGGCCATGAACATGAAAAACATGAACACACAAAAGAAAATCACCAATTGTGAGCACAATGATCAATGCGAATGTGCAACATAGATAGAGCACAACCTAGAAACATCCACAAAAATCATGAATCATAGAGAAACATCTGCAACAATTGAAATTACTAGAATCGCATTATCTTCATTCAGGAACACCAACTGAAGCAACAAAAAAATTGTCAGAACACAACTGCTCATAACTCGATCAAATCTTCATGTAGCTCTTTGAAACTTAATGTGGATAAACTAGATATACTCAACAAAAAACCCTTTAATCCACAACTTCTGATCATCAACGTACTGAGCTAACCAACGGACTGAGCTTCACTTCACTACTAACAACTTGCAACTCATTTTATTATAATTTTCTTAATATCCTCGACATATACAACCTTAAAGACATTAATTCCAATAGTGTTGACATCAATGACAACCGCATATCAGCAACATCCAACAATCTCCCCCTTTGGCATTGATGGCAACACATGATGTGAAAAACACCATCAACGTAACTTTCTCTTAGCACTTTCTCCCCCTTAGATTCTGACTCTTTTCTCCTCAACTTATTTTCATGACTTCTTCTCCCCTTTGACATCAATGACAAAGATAAACACAAGCTTTGAACCACATATCTAAACATCCAACACCATGTATATATGACAAACAATGGAATTGTATGTTTGAGTGTTTTATAAAGATATTGAAATGGAATTACGTTTATATATGTATATATAGTATATATATTAATATATATTAATATTAATATATATATATATGTATGTCTATATATTAACATATATATATATATATATTAAAATATATATACTTATATATAATTGTATATATGTATATAACGTAATGTTATTCTTTATATTTATATATAATATAAATATGTTTTTTAATAGAATGTATTTGATATACTTATAGAATTAATATATATATTGATATATACATATATGTATATATATATACTTCAACTGATAAATGTGTATATATATAATATATATGTATGAATAAAGGTTGATATAAATCCCAAGCTCCTAAATTGTGTTTATTATTATTGTTATTATTATGAAGCAAAGTGCATATGGTAACATATGGCACATAAGGCATATAGCGCATAAAGTAAATAGTGCAACTTTTATAAGAAGGAAGCCAAACACATAAAGTCTTTAGAGACTAAGTCAAAGCATGAAACAAAGTACATATGAGAAAGTGTTGTTGTGTAAACAGTTTAGAATGTAGTTAATGTTGTTAAGAATCTTGTAGACTATGTCAAGTCGTGCATAAGAAGGTGGCAACATATTTGATAGAAGTTGGAATGTAAAAGAAATCTTTGAATTTGTATAATCCTTCAAATAAGTGTTGACTCAGTCAAGTGCAAACTTGGCAACATTTTAAAATGGAATTCAAATTAGGAAACCTATTTTGAGCTTGTTGTCCCAAATACCAAGTCGAATCAGCCATGAGGACTATCATGTGTTGCAAACCTATGAGTGAGTCATTGCATGGGGAAGAAAGGTGGCATAAATACTTACTTATTTGTAGCCTTCGGTTGCTCACAAATTAGTATAAATAGAGATGCCCATTCTACCAATTGTTACACTTATCATTCTGATTTTCTTTGTGTTTTTCTGCTGCAAATTCTATAAGAGGGAATTGAATTGTGAGATAGAGAGAGTTTCTTGTTATTTTATATTGTTTTGATGAGAGATCTAGAGAGAATCTAGTAGAGGTATTTTGGTTGTTCGTATTGGAAGTAGCAAGCAATCTTGATCCATCAATCTAGGAGGGAAGATTATTCGTTTGGAGCTTTAAAAAGGTATGTTGATTTCTACTCCCTTATTATTATGTTGAAGAGTTTGTTTATTTTGGTGTCATGTTGAAAATATTGTCTTTAAAGTGTGTTTGATGCTTGCAAGTCTTTTGAAAGATCTTTGTTTATCTCTTGCTTTGGGAAACCTTTCTTTTGGGTTAAAAGGTATATAGTTATTATACTATAAAATGGGTTTTTATACGTTTGTATACTATTTATATTATTCGTAGAATGTCAGAACTACATAGTTTGGCAATGCTCTAGGTGTGTAGCATAAGATAGAGTTATATTAAGGATCTTATAGCTTGTTATTAGATATAAGTTAATAGGAAGTCTATTCTTGGGGTTAGGATAAATCCACGTGAAATGGGATAATGGGTGATCACACAATATTGGTTCACAATTCCCTTCATGAAGGAAAATTACAAAAACGCTCCCAAAAAAAATTTGGGTTTTTAGGGGTTCGTACGAACCCATAAAAGGGTTCACTTGAACCCCCTAGTTTGAGTGAATCCCTTTTTTATGCTAGGTTCACTCGAATCCCCTAGTTCGAGAGAACCCATTTTGGTAGGCTTTTCTTAATGGAATCAAGGAAAAATGGAAAAAAAGGGGGGTTCGCTCAAACCCCCATTTTTTGCCCTTCTCCTCCACTTTCTCATTTTACTACAAAATTTTGTGTTTCTAGGCTTAGGTTGAGGATGAATATGGATGCAACTTCATAGACCCAACTAGATGATGGTAGTCCTTGAAATGAGCTATCCATCAAATATAATTTTAATATATTTTGGTTTTGTTATGTATTGTTTTAGTTTAATTAAACGTGGGTTTTTCACCAAAAATCAATCTCTTTGTTTTGCACATGTGGAAAAATAATAAATTATCAACAAATTTTTTTTTGAAAAATATGTCCGTGCTAGGTATTGATGTCCTTGATCCAACAAAAAATTGAATTTCAATACATACAAAGAAATTTATGTTGTATATGGTCCGCCTATGTCTAAATTGTAATTGGTTTGAATTCAAAACTTAATTAAGAAAAAAATATTCAATAAAACACTATATTTAACCAAATGAATGTGCTAGATATTATAGTTACAAAGCTAAATTTGAAAAAAATAGAATTGTATCCTTCATAGAAAAAAATTTATGTTGTTTACGATGAACATCACTCTTTAAAAATGGTGTTTACTGTTAAAAACTAGTTTTCAAAGGAAATGGAAAAAGAAATGCAATTTGATTCCAATTTTTTTTAAAAATATATATTTAGAATCTACAGACAAAATGTCAAAAATCACTAGTTTGCATCATCTTCAAATTCCTCATGGTTTAGCAGTTATAGGTGCCTGAAAGTGAAGATTTAGTTAAAAAAAATAGTTCAATGGCCAGTTTGGCCAAAAAGTGTAAACCAGTATTGTGGGATATTAAAAATGATATGTAAAGATTTACAAAGGGTTAGAAAATTTAAGGAAGATTATTAAGGATTTTAAGGGGATTAGTAGATATTTTTTATTGAAATGGGAGATTGTAAAATCATATGGTTATGAACCATATTAGACAAAATTGGTGTATAAAACAGGGGATAGTTTAGGACTTTGGGTAAGTGGTGAATGGTGAGAGAATTTTCCTGAAGAGTGAGTGTTCAAATTTGTGCATCAAAGTGTCATACTGTTGCATTGGAAGGAGAAGGACTTTGTAACTCTTTGCAATCAGGAGACTTGAAACTTTGTCCAGTTGAAGCCTTGTAACCGTTTTGGAGCATAATCAAGGATTGGTCACTTTGTTGGAGAGGGACCCGAAGATGTAGCCATATTAGTGAACTTCGTTATCAACTCGTGTTCTTGTCTTCTCTCTTCTTTCTCTATGTTGTTAAATTCATCACTTAAATATTATTGTTTTTATTTAAGCATTTGAATTACCTTCAATTTAATTGTTGTAATAAGTTAAGCATACACATGCAATTGTCGTAGATCCTTATAATAGATCAAGTTGGTATCAAAGCTTTGTTTGACTAAGTTTTGCAGAAGTGGATGTTAACGTGATCTAGGAGCCAGCGAGGAGAAGGAACACTTACAGAATTCAATCTTGAGATCAGTAAATGAAGAACTTTTCCATCATCAAAGATGGAAGAAATAGAAGCTGGAAAATTTTTTGAGCTCGATGAGAAAAGCTTTCAACATGCATTTCTTGGCATGAAGGCTATGGTAGTAGAGCTTTATTAGGAAAAACAAGAATGAAAGAAGTGTGAAAAAGGAGGAACGTCAAGGTGAGAAAAGCATGAGGATGACAAAGATCATAAAGACAAAGGGAAAAGAGAATAAGGTGATGATGAGCCTCCAAAAACTCCTCCATATCCATCTTCTCCATCTTCTTCTTCTAATTCTACTTCTTTTGTTAATCCTTTCAAAAGTGCACATAAGCGTGTAATCAAATTGGATGTAAAATTTGAACTACCTAAATATTGTGGAGAGTTAAATGCTAAGAAATTAGATGATTGGGTTCAACAAGTAGAAGTATACTGTACGATTCAAGGCATTTTAAATGATGCTTCTAAAATCCATTTAGTTACTCTTCGATTGGGAGGAACTACTCTCACATGGTGGGAGAGTAAAAATTAGGTAGAAGTTGCTCGACATGGTAGTGTCAATTTAACTAGGATGGAGTTTAAAATTTTCCCTTAAAAAAATAGTTTTATCCCTTAGGCCATATGCAATAGTTATCTATGAATTGGAAAACCTTTAGGCAGGGTAAAGGTCAATCTATCCAAGACTATACTTATGAATTTAGGAAGCGGGCTATTGCACTTAATGTTCCATTATACACCCCAGACACATTGCTCAAGTATAGAGATGGTCTTCATTCTTACTTAAGGCATAATATTTTGGTTTTCAATCCTAATAATTTGGATGATGTGTACAAGCCACACATTTGGAGTCAAGAGGTAAGAATACTTTCAATGAAAAGTCTGACAAGAAGCCATCTAAGCCTGAAGGTAAATCCAAAGGTAAAGAAAAGGGGAAAAAGATAGTAGCCATCAAGAAGAAGGGTGATAAGCCCACATGCTCCCATTGCGAGAAGGAGGGGCATGATAACTCAAAGTGTTGGAAGTTGCATCTGGAACTAAGGTCGAAGAAGTATGGAGGAAACAAAGGAAAACATAAGATTGTTGTTGTAGTACAACAGGATCTTGGATCTGACTCTGGGAATGAGACAAAGATTGTTGTTGTCGGGATCCAAGGTAAAGGAAAAGGTATATCTCTTTCTTCTAATACAAGTTTTTCAAATGCAAGTGCAAGTAAATAATCTTCTCCACCTAAGATTTATAAGCATCAAAATGAATTATTTCACATTCGAGTTGTAACAAAGCGTACAAAGGTTGATACTTTGTTTGATACGGGATCTCAAGTAAATCTAATATCTGAAGAAGTTGTTAAGAAACTTAACTTGGCTACAACACCTCATCTAAAGCCATATCCACTTGGATGGGTTTGCAATGATGCACAGTTACAGGTAACGAAGCAATGTGAGTTAAGATTTACTATCACTGCAAACTTTATAGATGAGATAGAAGTTTATGTGGTTCCTTTAGATATTTGTGGTCTTGTACTAGGGAGTCCCTATCTTTATGAGCGAAAGGAAATCTTTTATAGGGGGGAAAACAAATATCACCTTTTTAAGGATGGTAAAGAATTCATTGTACATGCACATAAGATTAAGACTAATCTAACATTGGTAATACTAGTCAAATGAAGAGGTTAGTCAATGCTAGCAAGAACTTTGTATTGATGATTGTAAAAGCCATAGAGGATGATAAATCTAAGGAATTCAAAGGGTGTGATCTAGAGCATAAAGTTGAATTGGTCAAAATAGTTTATGCCTATGATGACTTATTTAACGAGCCGAAGGAATTTCCGCCAAAGAGAGAGATACAGCATGAAATCCAGTTACAACAAGATGTGCCTCTTCTAAACATTGGCATGTACCATCTATTAGTTATGCAGAATGAGGAAATCAAGAAGCAGGTTTAGGAGTTGGTTGATAAGGGAGTTATTCATTCGAGTACCTCTCCTTGTGGTTCTCCAATTGTGTTGGTACCAAATAAGGAAAGGTCCTGGAGAATGTGCATCAACTGTAGAGCCTTGAACAAGATAATGGTAAAGAATAGGTATCCTCTTCCCTGAATAGATGATTTACTTGATACATTGAAGCATACTATTTATTTCACTAAGCCAGACTTGCGTAGTGGATATCATTAGATAAGAATTGTAGATAATGATATATGGAAAACTACATTCAAGATAAAACAAGGACTATACGAGTGGTTGGTCATGCCCTTTGGGATTTTTAATGCACCAGCTACCTTTATGAGAGTCATGAATGATGTCTTTTGTTCGTTCATAGATGATTTTGTCATAGTTTATTTGGATGATATACTTGCATTCAATAGAACTTGGGAAGACTAGGTAATTCATGTAAAGAATTTTTTTGATGTTTTGATAAAAAAAACTTTTTGTAAAGATGTTGAAATGTGAATTCGCTAAGACATCCTTAGTGTACTTAGGCTATGTCATAGGAGGTGGTCAATTGAAAGTAGACCCTGCGAAGGTCAGAGTTATTGTAAAATGTCCTAAGCCAAGTACTATCACAAAAGTCAAAAGTTTATTAGGTCCAGTTCACTACTAGAGGAAGTTCATTGCCAACTTCTCCTATATTGTATCACCATTGCACGCATTAACTAGTATGAAGACAACTTTCTAGTGGGGACATCCTTAGCAAAACGCCTTCGACACTTTGAAGGAAAAGTTGAGCACCACGCCAATTCTAGCTCTACTAGATCTACAACAATCATTTGAAATTGATACAAATGCGAGTGGATTTTCAATGGGAGTAGTACTTATGCAAGGAGGTAAACCAATCTGCTATCACTTTGAAACCTTTACAGTTGCAGTAAGTAACTAACCTACCTATGATAAGGAACTGTATGCATTAGTTCAGAGTGTTAAAAAATGGAAACACTACTTAATGGGTAAAGAAACTGTAATCCACGCTGATCACCAGCCACTTCAATACTTGCACTCACAATCCAAACTGCAACAAAGTAGGCACTTTAGGTGGATGGGTTTTCTTCAACAATTTCATTTGGTTATTAAGTATAAAAAAGGTTTCCGCAATAAAGTAGTGGATATGTTGTCTAGGCCTCTTGTCATGAATGCTATGGTTATCCTTCAAGATAGTTCTATGGTACATTAAATTTTTCAAGAACAATACACCAAGGATGAAGACTTTAAGGATATTTATTCAGCTCTAATTACAGGCAAACATGTAGAAGAGAAAGATTACTATGTGAAAGATAAATTGTTGTATCATTTAGGAAAGTTATGTATTCCAAAAGGTGAACAAGCACAAGAAATCAAAGAAGCACACATGTCATTGATTGTTGGACACTTTGGGGTAAGCAAAACAATGGCACAACTACAAAAATACTGCTATTGGCCTCATACACTGTACCCAAGTACATTATAGGATGTGTAATGTGTGAACCAAGCAAGCCTAGCAATAGGAAATTAGGGTTGTACATACCTCTACCTATACCATCTTGTCCATGGGAAAGTGTTTCAATGGATTTTTTTGGGGGACTACCCATGTCTAGAAGGGACATGATTATCTATTTGTAGTAGTAGGAAGGTTCAGTAAAATGTGCATTCTAATACCTTGTAAAATGTAGGTCACAACTGAACTAACAACACATATGTACTTTCAATTTGTATGGGTTTATTCTGGGATTCCTACTTCTATTGTATTGGATCGAGATTCTCGATTCTTAGGGGAATTATGGTTAGCATTGTGGGAACTCATGGACGCTAGATTGAAGAAAAGTACATATTTCCATCCACAAATTGATGAATAGACAAAGATAGTGAATAGGATAGTTGTGCATCTTCTCAGAGGTTATTACAGTAAACATCCTAAGTTGTGGGATGAGATTCTATACTATGTGCAACATGCTTACAACCATGCAACACACTCTTCTACAAAAAGATCTCCTTTTGAAACATTTTGTGGGTATCTGCAAAAAAACACCGATGGAATTTTCTTTCAAGAAGGATGATTTCAAATATGGACACCATGATGCAGAGAAGACTTTGAAGTTCATCCAAAAAGTCCAAGTAAGTCATTAGGAAGTTGAAGCACAACTAGAGAAGAGCCACACAAAGTATAAAGCCCAACATGATAAGCATCGTGTTCATCATCAATTTCAGGTTAGTGATAGAGTTTGGTTACATATTAGCAAGGAAAGAATGCAAGGTGAAGGAATGAAGCTCAAGCCGATTAGGTATGGTCCTTTGAGATCCTAGAAAAGATCGATACCAATTCCTTCCATCTAAATCTTCCTCCATACATGCACATGTACTTAGTTGTAAATGTAGAGAATATGAAGTTGTATGTGTTGGGAATAGGATGCCATTTAATTACAATCCTAAACATTATTTCATGTATCTCCTAAGTCCTTGGAAAGTGTTCCCCAACACTAGGATTAGAAAGAGATTAATTCAAATGAAATGAACATGTAAATTGACATTTATAATTAATTCTAAATCATAGGAACATGTGGGGATGCCCAACAAGAGCTCCTACAAAATAGGAGCACATGGGGCGCCCACATGGAAGGTGGAACCCACCTTGAGTTAAGTTAATTGTTTAGAGAAAAGATAACACTTCAGTAATGCATGTAAAGATCTGAGAAGTTAGGGATAGATGTTTACATGCATGGAGTTCAGTTCAGTATCAGTTCAGTTTAGTTCAATTCAATTTAGTTCAGTTCAATTTTGTTTGGTTATGGTTCAGTTATCTTCAATTGCATGTAGTTAGTTTGAGTTACATGTTAGTTGACTTCAATTGACTTGAGTTACATGCTAATGAATTGAGTTGCATGATAGATAACAGGTGGCTACATTTAGTTAAGAGGGGATGATCAATCATGCATGATTTTGCATGAATTGGTGGAGAGATATGTTTCAGTTAACTAAGATTGAATTGGACCCACCTTGGGCGCCCAAGTTGGTATCTTGAAGTTAACACCTTTGCATGAGAAGATATTTACAAGGCTCAGTTAAGTGGGGCCCATTCTTGGGCACCAACTTTGTGGAGAAGCTTACAAGATATCTTCGAAACCAACAATCAGTTAATACTTCAGTTTGGGACACCCAAATTGATGGACTTGGTTTGACATTGTTTTTCACGAAAGAACTCTACTTGCACAAGAATGGCATATATATTTGTGAGGATCTGTATCCTCTTGTAATTTTCAACTCTTTGGAGTTTACAATGTTCACAATTGTCTATTTATTGCAGCAAGTTGAAGAGAGTTCTAAGAGAGTACTTTTGTGAAGCATGGCATGGGAAGTGTGGATTCATGCTTGGACACATGAGAGTTTATTGCAGGTTGTGAAGAAGAATTGTTGAAGGAAAAAGAAGCATCTCAATCAAGGATTGATACAGTGTTATTGTAATCTTGTTCTAAAGTTAAATAATACAAGCACTGTTGATTCTAGTGGTGGAGTTTTTTCCCAAAAGGGTTTCTCTACGTATATGTTGTGTCACTTCTATCTTCTGGTCTTATTCTTCTATAATCTTTTGTCTACTTCTACAAGTGGTAAAATGAATCTAAACAAATTAATCATACACAAAGAATTAATTGTGACAAAGAACACTTAATTAAATCTACATTCTCATAGGTTTACAAAGTATTAAGCTCCATAATTTCACCTTTATTTTTAACATTTGGTATCAGAGCTAACGGTTGGGTAGATTTTGAGGCACCTTTCTCTTAAAAGTTTGAAGGTTTTTTGGATGTAGTGGGAGCTTTTACTATTTTGTTATTGCAGATTTGTAAAAGAAGTATGTTACAATGTATTTGGGATGATGGTTGTAAGACCCGGTATGGCTTGCTCAATCCCTGAAAGGAAAGGCCTGGTAAGACAGGAGTTCTCCCAGGTGGTAAGGGGAGGGCAGTTGGGTTAAACTAGTTCTTGGGTTAGAGTTAGAGGATTAACCTTTAGTAGTTTTTAACACATGGTTTTGTGCTAGTTGAATTGGTCCATGGTTTTGGAGCTCATGGTTTTGAGCCCATGGTTTTGCATGTATGGATGATCTTCACTTAGGAGATGGTTATCACGATGTCATGGATAGCTTGGTTACATGTTTTATTGGGAGCTTTTGATAGTGATGGTTTGATGTTTATCTTTTTGCCATGTATATCTCGATATCACAGTTCAATGGGAGCTTTGGTAGGATATAGTTATCTTCATGTGATTTGAAGAGGTTTAAACATCTTGTTTCATGGAGGACCCTTAGAGTCTTTGGTAAAGGTATTATTTTTCTTCCTTTGGAGAGGATGTAAGTTCTCTTTGGTTTTGAGTATTAATCATTTTCTTGGAGCTCCATGATTATGCAAGTTGCATTTGAAGTTAGCACGAATTGATTAGTGGGTGCTCATGGATACTAGAGAGACTTGGGTTAGGTCGTATATTTCTTATGTTAAGAGATAAATGTTGGAATGGTTACTTGTAAGAAAATATTTTTCAACAGTAAAGACCGAGAAGCCTACACTCGGAAATGGATATGAGTCCATCATAGACCTAATGAGAAGGTTGTCTATTGTATGCACAGGACAATCTTGTATCCCACTCTTGGTCTACTCGGCAGGTAAAATGATCTAAGAGGTGTTGCCCGCTTGATTATTAGATGCATTATTAATATGTATCTTATCTTCTCTTATGCATTAGTCTTGAGAAGCAGATGCAAGATTTTATGCATTTCCATTGTCCTCCTTGCAATCTTGAACTTGAGTTAGTTCTAAGGATTTGGGTAGGAGAGGTACATGAGATAGTTAGTGGCTTTGGGAATATTCCCTTATGTTGTGGGAATGTTTGGCTAAGTTTGATCTACTTTTTGTGAGAGGTTTACATCTAATTTTTTCCATGTTTCATTATAATTTGAATGGTTAGATGTTGATATCCTTTTAGTTTGGGAGTGTTGAAGGAGATCTTACTTTACATAGTTTGACACTATGATAGAGGAGTTAGCCACATCCTCTATGTGAAGTGCTATAGGAGAACTTGTTAATGTTGTGATATTGTTTTCAGAGTTGGCATTACCTGTGCAGTGGGAGTTCCAGAAGGTATATGTTTTTTGTATGAGAGGGGAACCTCTCTTGGACTGGTTACACTTTACTACAGTGAGTTACTTCATAGGTTTTTTATCACATGTCTATGTGTGTTGTTACCTTGGAATCTTATTTTGCAGGATGGTGAATATACAAGGACTTGTTTGCAAATTTGGGTTGCTATGTTGATAGCATGAAGTTCTACCTATGACAATTTTGGATGAGTTAGCAACTTGCTATGGTTGTTATTCCAATTTGGTATGAGTGTGGCAATCACTCAGAGTCTTTTGTTATCATTTGAATTTGATGCTTGTGTTCATGAATAGATTGGTGCAGATTTCGATGACAAAAAATTTTTTACAGAGACTTGGGAAAGGTATTGGTTCTTGGTGCAAGAAGGCCATTGGCCTTGAGTCCTGTACTTGATTTATAAGAATGATTCCTTGTTTAGAATAATTGCAATGTATAATTTCAAGTGGGAGAATTTTGGGAATAGGATGTCATTTAATTGCAATCCTAAACATTTTTCATGTATCTCCTAAGTCCTTGGAAAGTGTTCCCCAACACTATGATTAGAAAGAGATTAATTCGAATGAAATGAACATGTAAATTGACATTTGTAATTAATTCTAAATGATAGGAACATGTGGGGATGCCCAACAAGAGCTCCCAAAAAATAGGAGCACATGGGGCACCCACATGGAAGGTGGAACCCACCTTGAGTTAAGTTAACTGTTTGGAGAAAAGATAACACTTTAGTATTGCATGTAAAGATCTTAGAAGTTAGGGATTGATGTTTACATGCATGGAGTTCAGTTCAGTTATGGTTCATTATCTTCAGTTGCATGTAGTTAGTTTGAGTTGCATGTTAGTTGACTTTAGTTGACTTGAGTTGCATGCTAATGACTTGAGTTGCATGACAGATAATAGGTGGCTACATTCAGTTAAGAGGGGATGATCAATCATGCATGATGTTTGCATGAATTGGTGGAGAGATATGTTTCAATTAACTAAGATTGACTTGGACCCACCTTGGGTGCCCAAGTTGGAATCTTCGAGCTAACAACTTTGCATGAGAAGATATTTACAAGGCTCAATTAAGTGGGGCCCATTCTTGGGCGCCAACTTTGAGGAGAAGCTTACAAGATATCTTTGAAACCAACAATCAGTTAAGACTTTAGTTTGGGATGCCCAAATTGATGGACTTGGCTTGACATTGTTTTTCACGGAAGAACTCTACTTGCACAAGAATGGTGTATATATTTGTGAGGATTTGTATCCTCTTGTAATTTTCAACTCTTTGGAGTTTACAATGTTCACAATTGTCTATTTATTGCAGTAAGTTGAAGAGAGTTCTAAGAGAGTAATTTTGTGAAGCATGGCATGGGATGTGTGGATTCATGCTTGGACACATGAAAGTTTATTGCAGGTTGTGAAGAAGAATTGTTGAAGGAAAAAAAAGCATCTCAATCAAGGATTGATATAGTGTTATTGTAATCTTGTTCTAAGGTTAAATAATACAAACACTGTTGATTCTGGTGGTGGAGTTTTTTCCCGAAAGGGTTTCTCCATGAATATGTTGTGTCACTTCTATCTTCTAGTCTTATTCTTCTACAATCTTCTGTCTACTTCTATAATTGGTAAAATGAATCTAAAAAGATTAATCATACACAAAGAATTAATTGTGACAAAGAACACTTAATTAAATCTATAGTCTCATAGGTTTACAAAGTATTAAGCTACATAATTTTGCCTTCATTTTCAACAGTATGAGCCTCCAATGATACTGGATGAAGATACTGACGTTCAGGTTCCATCAGTTTATGATCTTTCACTTGAGTATATGAAAGAGATATAAGAGTATGTCATCCTGGATAGGAATGTTAGGACTTCACGAAGAGGAGTTGTTGAGTACCTCAAAGTGGGATTGAAGGGGATGAATCCAAGCAAGGAAAAATGGATGGAGATTGGTAAAGTGAGGGAACTATACCCTCACTCACTTTCTAAGTAATCAAGCTTTCAGAGGTCCAAAAGCTCTCCAATGGGGAGGATTGATCCAAGTGGATACTTTTCACCAAAAAATTGAAGTGTTCCAAATGCTCCATAAATCATCACCATGTCAAAGTTCTTGGAAAAAAAAACCCAACACAACTTGAATGGAATCAAAATGAGTTTGTACACTCAAGATATGCTCAGTCAAATTTGGATCAAAATAGGGATATCAGAGGCAAGATGCAAGGGAAAAAAATTGATCATCTCAAAATTGGTCGAAAATAGCATAACACCGAAGAGCTTGATGAGATGATTCCAATGTCGCCCGTTTCGCCTTAAACGAAGCTCGTACGTGAAATATATGACTAGTCAAAGTTCATAATTAAAGGTTGACTTTGACCATATGAACGCTAACATTAGCATGCTAACGAGGCAGACCATACAGTACGGATGATGATGTGGCAGCTCCCCATGTGGATGCGTGGTAGGATGGCATGGAAATCATACAATGACGTGGATCCGAGTTGGCCCTATCAAGTTTTGACACATGTTTTTGGTTGGAAAATCATTGGGTGCCACATGGCCCAATCACTGGGTACCACGTGGCACCCCTGTTGTCCTCTAGAGGTCGGTTTGTTCTGTTTGCTAAAATTTATGAGGTGGGGTTTGAACCCCGAACCTCCACCACACAAGCCATACACTCCCACCGTTGCGCCACAAGATTTGCTCCATATGAATAGGGGCATCGGTTTTATTTAAAGAACAAATGCAATTTGGAGGGGCGGCAGTTATAACTGCCGACCTTCCCCTTCTAATTGTTGACCCCCTACCATTGCACTATGAGCATGGTTTGAAAGATTTTCGGGGGCAGTTTGTTTTATTATAGTCCAAAAGTCGATACACCTTAAAATTAAAATATTAACCCCCTAAGAATTTTTAAAAGCCTGATTTCATGAAATATTAAAAAGATTTATAAAGGGTTTTTTTTAAGGGGTTTGAAAATTTAAGGAAGATTATTAAGGATTTTAAGGGGATTGGTAGAGATTTTTTATTGTAAATGGGAGATTGTAAAATCATATGGTTATGAACCATATTAGGCAAAATTGGTGTATAAAAGGGGGGATAGTTTAGGACTTTGGGTAAGTGGTGAATGGTGAGAGAATTTTCCTAAAGAGTGAGTCTTCAACTATGTGCATTGAAGCGTCATACTGCTACACTGGAAGGAGGACTTTGTAACTCTTTGTAATCAAGAGACTTGACACTTTGTCCAGTTGAAGCCTTGTAACCATTTTGGAGCATAATCAAGGATCAGTCATTTTGTTGGAGAGGGACTTAGAGATGTAGCCATATTGGTGAACTACGTTATCAACTCATGTTCTTGTCTTCTCTCTTCTTTCCCTTTGCTGTTAAATTCATCACTTAATTATTATTGTGTTTATTTAAGCATTTCAATTACCTTCAATTTGGTCATTGTAATAAGTTAAGCATACACATGCAATTGTCATAGATCCTAATAACAAATCAAGGCACAACTAGAAGAGTTGTTGTCTAAAGGATTGATAAGACCCAGTATTTCACCTTAAGGAGCACTAGTGATCTTTGTAAAGAAGAAGGATGGTACACTACGCTTATGTATTGATTTCTAGTTGCTTAACAAAGCAACGATAAAGAACAAGTATCCATTGCCACATATCGATGATCTTTTCGATTAGATGTAGCGGTAGTATTTTCAAAGATTGATCTGCATTCTAGATATCACCAACTAAGAATCGAGGATGAAGATATTTACAAAACTGCTTTCAGAAATAGATACGAACATTATGAGTTCACAATTCTACCATTTAGACTAATGAATGCACCAACGGAATTCATGAACCTAATGAATAATGTATTTAGAGATTGTTTAGATTGTTTAGATATGGAACTTTCAAAGTGTACCTTCTTCCAAAAGAAAGTATAATATTTGGGTCACATAATCTCAACAGCTGGTATTTCGGTTGATCCGGCGAAGATAAAAGTAGTGTTGGAGTGGTTGGTGCCCATGAACTTGCCAAAAGTTAGAAGTTTTATGTGTTTGGCTAGGTATTACCATAAGTTTGTTGCAAAATTTTCAAGGATAGATTTTCCCATCACATCATTGCAAAGGAAGGGGACTAATTTTGAGTGGCCTAAGAAGTGTCAAGCAGCATTTGACCAGCTTAAGGAAAAATTGACCACAACATTGATACTTAAAGTACTAGATCCAGATGGTAACTTTATAGTTATTACGAATGCATCAGAAGAAGAATTGGGTGGAGTATTAATGCAAGAAGGGAAAATCATAGCTTATGAATCTAGGAAATTGAAGCCCTATAAAAAAAATTATGCTTTGCATGATATAGAATTAGCAACAGTTTTCCATGTGTTATAGATGTGGAGACATTATCTATTGGGAAAACCATTTGAGATGAAGACTGATCACCATGGTCTAAAGTATTTGTTTACCCAACCCAATCTGAATGCACGACAAAGGAGATGGTTGGAGTTGATATCTGACTATGATCTCAATATAAATTATATCAAGGGAAAAGAGAATCGGGTTGTCGATGCCTTAAGCTATGGGAGGCATATCCCCTCTATGATATCAATCCAAATTGACTTCAAGAAACAAGTGTTGCAAAAATCTAAAGGTGATGAGTTCTATGAGCAAGTTAAGCAAGCACTCACAGATGATCCAAAAAATTGAAGGTGTGAGGTTTATCACTTTGAACCTAATGGATTATTGAGATTTAAGGGAATAATTTATGTACCTAATATTGAGGAATTAAGTATGGTATGGAAAGAAGTTCACAATGCACCCTATTCAAGACATCCAGGTATAACAAAGATGTTAGCTGATGTAAAGCCATTATATTTTTGGAAGGGTATGAAAGGAGATAGAGCTAGATTTGTAGCAAGTTTCTTAGAGTGCCAAAGAGTGAAGGCGGGGCATCATCATCCTACAGGTTTGTTATATCAACATGAGTTCTAGAAAGTAAGTGGCAAGTTATTAGCATGGGTTTTGTATAAGGTCTCCCTATGTCAAGACAAGCACAATGCCATTCTAGTCGTGGTTGACAAGTTGACAGAAGTAACTCACTTCATACCAAGGAATTTGACTAATGGAGCTCCTGTAATAGCACAAAAGTTTATTCAAGAGATATTTAGATTGCATGAGATTCCTAAAAATATCATTTCAAATAGGGATGCTAGAGTAGCATCTAGGTGTTGGAAAACCCTATTTTTTTCACTTGGAACGAAATTGAATATAAGTTTTGTGTGTTAGAGTAATAGGTTTTTTACTTAATTAATTTAATCATATTGATTAATTAATTAAGTCACCTTTACTTTATTTCACTTAAGCTAAACTTAGGCATTCTTTATTTTATTATTATTCCTAGGATTTTCACCTTTAGGATTTGGATCTCCTTTTATAAGGATTGATCTTTAGTAATCTAATATACTAGTTAATGCATTTTTGCTTCATGTTTTGTAGAGAACCATTCTTGTGTCTCTTGATCTCCTTTTTGTGACAGGTTATTTGTTTGCAGGTGTTCATTGGAATCTGTGAGGTTGGATTATCAACTTCTGCATGGTATTAGAGCTCCAAATTTGTAGCTTGCTGTTCCTTTTTTGAGGGATCTTTCCTTGAAGCAATTTTTAGTGTATCTAGGGTCAAATCAAACCTCTTCATTAAATCTAGAGTTACCAGAACAGTCAAGATTGACCTTTGTTTTGTCAGAATTGGCTTTTGTTTGTCAAATCTGTGAGGGTTTGAAGGGTTGTTTTGCTAGATCCAAGGGGTAACTGGTTTTTCAGAGCACTTTGGGCCCAAACAGACCTCACCATTGCACTCAAAAGGCCCAAAAACCCTAAGATCGACTACCAAATCATCGAATTTTGTGTTGGGAGTTTTTGAGGAAAAAAATTTGCCAGAGGTCGTACGGCCTCCCCCAACACGTGGATCGAGGTAAAAAAAATTAAAATCAATTTTTTTTCCCTTTGAAATTTTTCAAAAAAAATTTAAAAAAATACAAAAGGTTTTTCAAAAAACTGTGCACTTTTTTTATACAATTTAAAAAGTTTATATTAAAAAATAAATAAAAATTTGCAGGTCTGGGCACTTGCCTCCCTAGCAGGGTGTGCAGGCCCTTGGGCACCTCACCTATGGGTTAGCGGCCCCCCCACCATCCCACCGCCCAAATTTTTTTTAATATGATTTTTTTATTAATTTAAAAAAATATATACATATATTAATGTAAGTTTTTTTATTGGTTTTTTTTTAACATTTTTTTAAAAATAAGCCCAATTGGGAAAATATGGTGACGACCATTTGGCCATCAATTTTAATGTCGTATTTTTGCTGCGACGACCATATGGTCGTCAATTTTTTTCCAATAGACTGTGTAATTACCCTTTCAGGGCAATTTTCTTCCAGAGGCCATAACTTTTGCCCATGGTGTCAAAATCGGGAAAACGAGATATTGTCGAAAAGAGGACTTAGAGCACTTTCCAATGGTGTAGGAATTTTTTGGATATTTTTTTTAGGTCCTTGTTATTTCCAATAAAATTCAGATCTTCTTTTCTGGAGTTATCTTTAGTGTTTTCAGCATAACTTTTGCATACGATGTCAAAAATGGGAAAATAAGATATCGTCGAAAAGCTAGTTCCAAGCTCTTTGCAGTAGTGTGGGTGGTTTCTATATTTAATTTTTGATTTTTCAAATATCCTTCTTCTCAGATGTATCCCTTTTTGGACCTTATGGGCTCACATTGCATGTATTTATCATTTGTAAACGCATTGAAATAAAGTGTAACGCCCCACCACGCAACCCTAGGGGAAGTTGCAATTTACTACACAAATGAACTAATTTTTTATTTTTATTTTAAGAACAATTAACATGCAAGTTCACTAACCATTGCCAACCAATCCCCTAAGGTTATGAGACTGAGTTAAACCCAAACAAGAAACATGAATTAAAACCAACATTTGATTACTTAACAATTAAGTTTACATACAATCCAAATAAGAATAATTTACAACAAAGATTATGAAATACCACTTGATTCTAATGATGGAGTTTACAACATAATTACAACACTCATTCCCCGAATGAGATAAATCTAGAAGCATGATTACATATTATAAATTCCACCTCGATAACAAATGAGGGGTAATACAATTACAAGATCGATTGAAAAGAATAAAGCATGAAGGAAACTAGATCCCATGAGCTCTCCAACTGGAAATCTCGCCTACACGAACAAGAAGAAAACCAACAGATTAAGGTGCATGTTCCACCCAACCATGTGATACCCAAAGGCTCACCCCCTGTGCTAGGAGATAGTAACCAGGAATTCCTAAACAAGACCATCTACCTCTAGAAAGAGGCAAAAAACATAACTGAACTGAAACCTCAACAATCACAATATCACTTAACACAAGGTTACAATGCTTCCAAGGAACAAGGATCATTTACGCAGTACAACAAACTAACTTCTAGTTGACATAGAGAGAGTGTCACACAACAATTGCTATGAGTTACCCTGGCTCAACTGTCTAAGGCAACCGAACCCACATCTTGGGCTATCCAAACTCAACTCTACCAGCCGTCGAACCCTCATACCAACTGCACTTCTCATCTCATCTTAAACCTTAAAAGCGAATGAGCTATGAGAGAGGCATTAATTATCTTAATTAGTCTGAGAGTTTTTTCATTAATTCTTTTTAAGTTATCACTTATTTAAACCCTAAGTGAGTTACCCTGGTGCCCCTCTGTGTGTCGGACCCCCACATAGAGCCACTCAACTATCGACAACACACACAATACAAAACTACAATCTAATGGGTAAACTAGATAATACAACCTCTCCAATCCAAGGAGGCAACGGACAAGGAAACTCGCTCCAAACACTGGAGGCAATAAAGGTCAAAACCCTCTCCAAACACTAGAGGCAACGAGGTCAAAACCCTCTCCAATCATTGGAGGAGACCAAAATACAAAACCCACTCCTTCCAAAGGAGGCACAAACCACAAAACCCTCTCCTAATTCCAAGGAGGCACAACCCATCCCTGTTCATGAAAACTGGGTACAACAACATAGTACAACTCTACCCATTCCCCAAGGTGATTCACACATCGAACCATTACATGAAACATCCCAAACTAGAGAACTCCTCTGGAAGACTTACTAGACAATCAACCCCATTTCCCCAACATCGAGGAAGAACGCAACATCATTTAAAAAGCATTTCTGGCAACTCAACAAGCTAACGTTAGGGTTTCCTAAACCCAAGCCAAGCACTGATATAGTACATGAAATTCATAAAATAATTGGCATTATATGTTCATACTCAAAGTAAATCAACTCACATTAGCAATGTTAAATAATTTAAACTCTAACCATTTAATTGTATTTTCCTCCATTATACATAATATTCAAAGTACAGCTTTAAACAAAATCATTTGATTATAAAAATCAACTTTTGAAATAAATCATTTTAAAAATTCCTAATAAAATATTTAAAACATCATATACACATGTGTCTCTAAAATATCATGTTAAATTCCAAGATCTCCTGATTATTCATATTTGTCAAAAACAAATTCTTAAATAGAACACTTATATTTTCCAACTATGATAGTGAAATAATCTTTTAATAAATATTTTTCAACTCACAATTACCCATATTATTTAAATTATATAATTATATATATATATATATATATATATATATATATTTTAAATAATAAAACAAAATATACAATATACAATATTATATATATATAATTTTATATTATATATATAATATTAAATATCATATACATATATAATATTAAATATTATATATATAATATTATACATTATATATATCATATAAAATATAATATAAAAATATAAGAATTAAAAATTAAAATAAAACTAAAATGAAAGAAATTATGTTAGGGACGAACCCTAACCGGCACGCAGCTACCTTGCCTCCCCATGGGCGCAGCTTGTGTGCTCAGCACATAGTGCCCGCCTCCCACAGGCAGCGGCCTGTGTGCACTGCACACAGTCTACCTCCCTGCGGGTGACGGCCCGTGTGCACTGCACACAGTCTGCCTCCCTGCGGGTGACGGCTCGTGTGCAGGACACACAGCTCGCCTCCCTGCGAGCGGCGGTAGTGGCGGCGGTGGGGGTGGCTCCCCTCCTCCCCACCACAAACCAAAAAAATAAATTCATTTTATATACATTTTCTTTTTAAAAGAAAGATAAAATCTTCACACAAATGCTAAAAAAAAAAAAAAGGGTTAATTCCAGAAAATAAATAAATGAAAACCCCAGTATGTTTATAATTAATCTTGTGTGTTTTATTGTGCAAATGCCTCAACAACATCTTGCAACAAAACAATGCATTCTTCAACACAACAACATGGTTTACATCCCAGTTTTAACAACAAATCTCCTTGGTTTCCATTCTATTTTCCATTGTTGATTCTAGTTTTTATTTTCATTTCCAATTCCAACCACAATTTACAAGTTTGAATGCATTTTCCATGAATTTTCAAACAACAAAACAAGGATTCAATTCTTTTCAAATGAATAAAAACAAAACAAAGAACCTAATTTTTCCTTCAAGGCTTGAAGATTCCAATGGTGTTTTCAACTCCTCCTTTGAATTCAACTCAAGCAAGAGTCTCCAATTCCTTTTCCAATCCAAGCCAAGCCACAACCAAGAAAAATCCTCCCCAAATTGGAAATTGAAAAATTATATGAATTTACATTTGCTAAAATAAAGATTTTCCCCAAATTGGTCAAACCCCTAAAATATCCCCACCCACTAAATTTATTGCAAAGTTTGGAGGATACTTCCAATTGTCAAATTTAAAACAAATTTCTAATTTCTAAATGAAATGATAAGCCTTTTTTTCAAACTTCATTAAAACAAAATAATACAATCTTTGCAAAGAAATTGCTTTATCCATAATTTTTAAAAGTGAGATTCAAAACACATTCTCCTTTTATTTATTTATTTTAATTTAATTCTAACTATCCAAACATGGTCCTTTAACCTTTATTTTAATTACATTATAATATACAATAATGTCAAAACAACTAACACATTTAATAAATCGCCCTTAATCTAATTAATCAATAAATTCAATCTAATTTTATTAATTAATTCAAATCAAACAATAAAATAAATAACAAATCAACCTTGCAACTAGATACATTTAATCATACATTTAACTATGCAAGCTATATAATAACCTTTAAAAATAGAATTTGTATAAATACGCAAGGTGACATGGACCAAATTAGAACAACCAACCTGACAACCACTCGATGACACGCTATGACTAGGGTGACGACTTGGCACGGAAAACCTAGCTACTATCTCCCAATCAATTTTCGTTGGTCAATAGACACGCTCAAACCTGTGAACCAGGTGGAGTCGATGTCATGTACCTGTCAACCTACAACAAAGAGTACATCGAATATGCATATATATATATAATATGATCAAACACACTGTGAAGAGGAAATCTCAGAATTGTAGGGCACTCGCAAGCGAGTGATGCAATCACGTCCCCTTCACCAATACAATATCACTAACTGACGCATCTAACATCAATGATATGATCATAAGCATAAAACATCGTTAGATCAAACCTCTTCTAAGTTAATCCAAAACATGTCATGAAGATAACATCAAAATAAATAACATCGCATCAAAATATAATGTTTACATCGCTTAATAGATAACGGTCAAAAGTAACCAAGTTCCAAAGTCAAAGCATAAACAGAACAAAGCATTACAAAGAAAACATTGTCGATCCAAGCATCCAAAATGGAGGGGTGTTACATAAAGTGCGTCGGCATTGTATGTGTAGTATTGGGATTCATGCACATCATATTGTGCCATTATTGTACTTGCACTATTAGATAGAGTGCCATGGGGGGTTGATGTTTTCCTTTGTTTTCCATCATACCTTTGTCTAGTGAATGTTCCTTCCATGACAGCAATGAATCAGATTGATTATTGACTCATGCATGTGTGCCTTTGTTTGCATAGCCTTCATACTTTACTAGTACTTTCATGTTTTCACATTTAGATGTTCTTAGTTCTTCTTCATGTACTTCTTTTTGGCATTCAATTTTAGTGTACCTGTCATGACTCTCCCTTGTTAGCATTATGGGGGGGTTCCTACTGTTGGTGATATTGCTTCCTTGGTTTCATTGAAGTGAGCTATGTATTAAGTATTTGTTCCTATGTAATTTTGGATACAGAGTACATCAGTGGCTGGTTACTTGTATTTCGTTGAGATAGATCACTTACCATATGGACACTCTTGCATTCAAGAGGCGACCTTCCATTTTCACTTGATCAGTTCTTCATACTATTGGTACTTGTGCCATCTGTATCTTTGAGTTCTTGATGTTTTCCTTGGTTTGCCATCGAATTCAAGTAGTGTCGGTGGGGGCACTCATACAAATTCTTGTCTTCTTGATCTCGATCATCATATGTTTCAATAGAGGTTCTTCTTTTAGCATTTTAGCAGTCATTCTACGATAGTGTTTGCAGCTTCTTCATGCTTCAGTGGTGTTTTTCATGTTCATCCTCTATTCCTATATTTTAGGACAATTTCTTCTTGGTTGGAGAGGAGTTTTCTTTTTTGGAGAGGATTTTTTCCCACTAGGTTTTCTCTTTTTCTCCTAGTGTGAGAGATCTTTTACATTTGTACATGGGTACCTCATCAGGCTTAGTTGTTGGGACCCATCTTTGCTTTCATGCATCTGTTCTTAGTTTTTTAGCTTCTCCCTAAGTTCATCTTAAGGGGGGGTGTTAGAGTAATAGGTTATTTACTTAATTAATTTAATCATATTGATTAATTAATTAAGTCACCTTTACTTTATTTCACTTAAGCTAAACTTAGGCATTCTTTATTTTATTATTATTCCTAGGGTTTTCACCTTTAGGGTTTGGATCTCCTTTTATAAGGATTGATCTTTTGTAATCTAATATACTGGTTAATGCATTTTTGCATCATGTTTTGTAGAGCACCATTCTTGTGTCTCTTGATCTCTTTTGTGTGAAAAGTTATTTGTTTGCAGGTGTTCATTGGGTTTTGTGAGGTTGGATTATCAACTTCTACAGTGTATCATCCAGAAACAGATGGACAAACGGAAAGGGTGAACCAAGTATTAGAAGACCTACTAAAGATGTATTTTATGGATCAACAATACAAGTGGGAGGATTACCTACCCTTGGTAGAGTTTGCATATAATAATTCCTATCATTCTGCAATTAAGATGGCACCATTTGAAGCATTATATGGAAGGAAGTTTCAAACTCCTATTAGTTGGGATAAACTAGAAGATAGGATAAGCCTTGGGCTAGGGATGTTATAAAAATAGGGAAACGAGTTGGAATCATTAAGCAGAGGTTAGCAGAAGCTAATGATAGGAAAAAAAAAAAATTGATTCTAAACATGTACCTAGGAATTTCGTAGTAGGGGATAGGGTATTGTTGAGAGTTAAGCCTCACAAGAGTTCTATCAAGTTTGGAAAGTTATCCAAACTAGTTTCGCGCTACGTTGGACCTTTTGAAGTTCTTGAATAAATCAACCCTATTATGTATAGGATTGCCTTGCCACCAGCTCTTGCAGGATGCATAGCATCTTGCATGTTTCATATAATCTTAAGAAGTATATACCAGGCGATAACCATGTTATTGATTGGAATAATTTACAGGTGCAAGACCTAGGGGTGGTAACAATTGAGCCACTCTAGGTGCTTGGAACACGTAAGCCTCACTTACGTAACTAAGAGGTTCTACAATGCAAGGTCTAGTGGGATCAGTATGCAGAAGACCCTACCACATGGGAAGACTGTGTTGAAATAAAGCAAAAGTTTCCACAAGTTTTGCTAGATTTTGAAAACTCTTGAAAATAATGATGTTTTATGATGTGTGCTTTATGTTATGATCCTATTTGATACTAAAAAATCATCGAGGACGATGATTCACAAGGGGGGTTATGTTACACCCCATGTGTTAATATCTATTTTCTACTACCTATTTTGGTAAATTGCTTCAATAAATGTGAATGGATTTTATTTATGAATTCTAATGGAAATATGTTGAATGAATATTTAATTTAATTAAATGCTTTATGATTCAGTAAATGAAATATATAATGTGAATATGACATGTATGTGAGGTATATCATGCATTGATTCAGCTAACTACTATTAGGGTGAACTAAGTTGAATGCAAGAATAGGATCAAGCCTTCAAACGAGAGGGGAAGTATCACTCAAGAGAAGAACTTGGTCTAGTAACCTTTAAAATTGGCCTTACTGAGCTTTCATAAACTCAAACCCTAGTTGTTCTTAGTTAAGTCAAGTCAGTTCGGGAAATGGGTAAGTGATCTTCTATTTTTGATTATGAATGTTTGTATTGAACTGTGATCTTGTTTTATGATTGTTTGGAATGAGTAAGTGATGAAGTCTTGAAGTCTTTCCTTGAGTGTTTACTTTTATATCGATGGGATATATGCATTTAATGTATATATATGTATATATGTACACATCTATGGTAAACTCATACATATGAGTAAATACATACATGAGTATACGTAGGTAGACGTACTTACGCATGCTCATGGATGGATTATCCATATGCATGGGAATACCGATTGGACTAAGTGGCACACACACACATATGTATGTATGTTCCATGTATATATGACGATTGATGGAATTTCTTGTTTGAATGTTTTAAAAATATATTGAAATGGAATTGTGTATATATATATATGTGTGTAAAGGATATATATATATTTATTATATATATAAATATGTTTGTTAATAGAATGTATTTGATATACTTATGGGATGATATATATATATATATATAAAGTAGATATAAATCCCAAGTGCCTAAATAGCGTTGTTTATTATTGTTATTATTATATGGTAACATATGGCGCATAAGGCATATAGTGCATAAAGTAAATAACACAACATTTATAAGAAGGAAGCTAGTGCATAAAGTATTTAGAGACTAAGTCAAAGCATGTATGAGAAAGTGCTACTATGTAAACAATTTAGAATATAGTTAATGTTGTTAAAAATCTTGTAGACTATGTCAAGTTGTGCTAATGAAGGTGGCACCAAGATTTAAGATTTGATAGAAGTTGGAATGTAAAAGAAGTCTTTGAATTCGTATAAGCCTGTAAATAAGTGTTTAGACCAAGTGAAGTGCAAACTTGGCAACATTTTGTAATGGAATTTGAATTAGTAAACCTATTTTGAGCTTGTTGTCCCAAATACCAAGTCGACTCAACCACAAGGACTATCATGTGTTGCAAACCTATGAGTGAGTCGTTGCATGAGGAAGAAAGGTGGAAAAAATACTTACTTCTTTGTAGCCTTCAATTGCTCACAAATTAGTATAAGTAGAGGTGCCTATTCTAGTCATTGTTACACTTATCATTCTGATTTTATTTGTGCTATTCTGCTGCAAATTCTATGATCTAGTGAATTGAGAATTGTGAGATAGAGAGAGTTGCTTGTTATTTTATATTGTTTTGTTGAGAGATCTAAAGAGAAGCTAGTAGAGGTATTTTGGTTGTTCGTAGTGGAAGTAGCAAACAATATTGAGCCATCAAGCTAGGAGGAAAGATTATTCAGTTGGAGCTTTAAAAAGGCATGTTAGTTTCTACGCCTTTATTACTATGTTGAAGAGTTTGTTTGTTTTGATGTCATATTGAAAAGATTGTCTTTAAAGTGTGTTTGATGCTTGCAAGTCTTGTAAAATATCTTTGTTTATCTCTTGGTTTGGGAAACCTTTCTTTTGGGTTAAAAGATATATAGTTATTATACTATAGAAGGGGTTTTTATACATTTGTATACTATTTATATTATTCGTAGAATGTTAGAACTATACATAGTTTGTAAATGCTCTAGATGTGTAGCATAAAATAGAGTTATATTGAGGATCTTATAGCTTGTTATTAGATATAAGTTAATGGGAAGGTTATTCTTAGGGTTAGGATAAATCCACGTGAAAGGGGATAACCTTATAATAGAATACTAATGGTCAATACAAATCAAGCAATTAAATGTGGTGATTTAGAAGACCTCACTCGAAGTTACTAGGTGATGGATCTTTGACCAAAGTAGTGTAGGTAGCCACTGTCTACACTGTCAGTCCATTGTATGATCCAATTTACATTCTAGGTTGGGGTAATCATATATGAGGTAGTAGACATTATGGTAGCTCTAGATTTGTAGGACACATCACTATGCTCAGAAAAGGCTATTTGAAGGATGAGGTTACCAAACCAATCTCTTTGTCGAAAGGTAGAGCCATCTACTAATTTGGTAGATTTGTGGGGGACCATAGTTAGTCCATGGTTGGCGGAAAAGCGCTTGAGTGATGCTTCTCCTTATACAATTGGAAGCCAATATTTGGGAGGACATTTTGGATCATTTGTATTTGTAGTTCTTGTAAGCTTGTTGAAGCAATGTATGTAATCACAGTCCATCTATATGGCAATTGTAATTTGAAACATGATCTTGAATATATTTATGTAAAGTTAAATCATACTTATACTATTGGAATGATTCTTTGAATATACAATAGAAAAGTTTAGATAAAGTTTATCGGTTTACATTAGATGCATAGTCAATTACATGTGGGTAAAACTTAGTAGATTTACTAGGAAGAACAATGGGCATGTTAAACATTTCAAACCAAAATCTTTGTGTAATCCTCAAAAACTCAAATCCTTACAACCCTCATGCTCATGTGTTTCAATGAGGACAATTGTGTCCTTCCCCTCTTCATGGGCCCTAAACCAAGACCTCTCCTCCAAGGTAACCTCTATAATTCTAACTTACCATTGAGATGTGCTCTTGGAGGACCCCCACCTTCCTATTTACCATGTGTTATTTTATTGTTGATCTACTTTCCCTTTATACAACCATGCTTCATTACTTGCATTTCTTGCCACAACAATCTCCCATTCATTCCTTCTTTCTTCTAATTGTGATGGAGTTAAATCTTCATCTAAGTAGAAATTTCCACCTTTAAGAAATGTTTTGTTCCTTACAATTTTGTTTTGCCCTCTATGTTTTTCAATACTATTTTTACATTCTATTTCTACCATCTTGCATCATTCTACCAATTCTTCTTACTTGATAAATATGTCTTATCCACTCCATACTAAAAGTACTTTATTAACTTGCCAGTGTGTTCACCTTCCCCATGGTCTTTTGGCCATTTTATTATTATACTCTCTGATATGATTTCTTTCCTCCCACATTTGCAATTTGACCTACTTCACTATGAGTTCTCTTTGGTTCTCTATTGGCCCTTTTGCCACTTGTGCCCAAGATTTTTCCTCTTCCACTTGTTCCTTTAATTTTTTTCTTTTATCTCCATGCTTGGTATTGCTGATTGAAATTCTTATAAGTATGAATTGTCTCTCCTGCACTACCTTGGGAATACTTTCATTGTGACCTTCTTTAGTTCCTACTTTATGGACAAGATTTCTTGCTGATTTCTTTGCATATTGGCTTACAATTTGGCTATTTCATCTTTAAGTAGCTTGTTTTCTTGAATAAGCTTTCAATTGGCAGCCACAATCTCTTGCCATTTTTTATCCTTCATCCGCTCTAATATTTCTCAACCTTAAGTCTCCTCTTTAGACCCATAACTCACTAACATACAAATCTAAGGACCAAATTAACAAAGTTGAACCCAAACTATATTGATCATGTCTGTCTTCATCCTCAACCTCTAACTTTGCCTCCACTTTCGACTACTTCACCCTCTCAATGCACTTGAAATGGTGATTCCCTAAGCATTCTCCTTCAAACTGATTTTCATAGTTTTTTTTGGTCCTTCTACAAGTGTCTTTACTTGCTCTTGTGTTGTCTCAAAGTTGATTGTTGCTCAACAAAAGCTCATTGGCTTTGGAAGGATTAAAACAAATTTATTGATCACCACACGTTTTAACTTTCTTACTATTTTGGCTTACCTTCATTGTAGAATCCTCCTCTATTGCTTGACATTAACAAATGTTAGTCTTTCCCCTATGCAAGAATGCCCCTACCTTCTTTGACTTGCGCGCATCTTTATTTCTAGGGGTGCAAGAATGCCTCTAAAGCCTCTGCTATTATGGATGTGTGAGGGTCTTGATTCCTTGTGGGTAAAAGTGGAACGTACGAAACTAGCATACCTGGCTGGGGTGCCATTTCATACTCCTCCATGTTCCCTACGCCCCTTTTACGTCCAAATTCCTCCAAATGAAACAATTTGTAAGCCTTCTCTATATGAATGGTTTGCTGTTGGACCTAAATCTTGCAATGCAGAATTATCCGCCATATTTTCCGAGCCCAATTTCACAACAATCATTGATGAGTTTGTTTTGCAAGTGGAACCATATACTTTCCGGGCCCAGATTTCCATTTACCAGCGTTTTAAAGGAGTTTAATTTTTCAGAAGAGAAATAGAAATCCCACGAAGATGTTGCAAGAAGAACCGACCACGCATAAATAAATAAAAGCCTACTTAACAAATGATTAGAGGCGTTGGATTCTCATCTCGGCCTGCCCAAACACTGGCTTGGAGCCCACCCTCGCCGGACCCACATACGATGTTCCAGAGACACGGACCCACTACCTGTCGAGCCTACTTACAGTTTACTGTTCCGCCTGTTACCAGATTCCCCGCCGGAATTCCCCGCCTGAGGGGTTTCGGGTTTATGTAGCAAAAAGCCTTCCAAAAAACGCATCAAATAAGTGACAAAATAATATGACATCCACGATCAGTAAAGTGGCAAAATGATGTCAAAATCGCAATCAAGGGAATAAAAGCTCGTGACTTCCAACTAGCATTGCCATAAAAAAACCACACACCATTCGTGTCATTCTTCCACTTGCACGCTTGTGAAGTGACTTGAACAGGAACCATTTCCATCTAGTCAAAGATAATTTTGAAGCATGAAAAGAACTCGAGATTTATCCCTAGTGATGTCACCCTAAAAGCATGACAGTAAGCCCTAAAAGCATGACTAGATTCAAACACCTATCTTCATGTTTTAAAAGGAAAAATAATAAAAAGCAATGGCACCCTTATCCAAGTCAAACTACATGGAGGAGAATATGGATTTAACGCAGATGAAAGCTAATTTAGGCTATTTAATTTCTTTATTTCCTTTTTTCCATAGATAAGGCTTGCTTTAAGGCAAGCTTCACTCTAAAGCTATTTCTAAGAGCTTATAACTCAAACTACATGGAGGAGAATTTAATGGATTTAACGCAGATGTTATTCAATGGTCTATTGATTTAGGCTTAAATTTATTTAATTTCTTCATATTTCCAAAAAGTTAAAAAACAATTATTTCCATAGCATCAATAACTAAGGTTAAAATCTTGCTCTTAAAAAGGAACAATTTTGCTTAAAGAAATGTACAATATTTTTTTTTTATAATAATTTTAGAAGTCATATTTACAGCTCAAATAATAGTCTAATGAGTCCAAAATTCAAATGAACTAAGGGCTTAAAACATATTGGGATCCCATAAGTCAATGCCAAACTTGTGTTGTAAAGATTCTCATTCAAAACATTGTATTTTTGTGGAGTGAAGAAAAGTGGATATTAAGCTTATGTTGTGGAGGTCGGATGTTATTCAGTGATGTTAAATCTATGTCTGTAATTTTCTTAAGTTAGTCAAAAGTAGACTGTTCTAAGTCAAACTTTTCTTGGTAAACCGTCTATATAAATTGTAGTTTTAACTGCAATTTAACTCATGAAATCTTGCAGTATTCATTTAATTTAATCATTTTTTGTTGATGTAGAATATTAGTCTCTGATTTAGCCAGTAGTTGGCATCCATTCATGTTATATTTCATAAAATTTTGGTTTACAATCAAAAATTAGTTTCTATTAGTATAGTTGAAGGTTGTGCTTGTTTGTATTCTAAATGTTTTATCCTCAATTTGCAAATCCTATTACAAGCCTCGACTGTTGACAATCCAATGCTGCATCCAAAACAAAAACATAATCAATTAAATATTTACATTTAATATAATGCGCCCATTAGAATCTTGTACAATGTGCATATTTGTAAATTCCATTAATTTTAAGTTTAATTATATCTTTAAAAACTTCCTCTTACAATTTGAATAATGGTTCTACCGAAAAGGACAAATTAAGACACTTGACACATTTAACTTCACAAATTATCAAAGGCAACTGTTTCTTTAAATCGTCTCCAAATTTTTACACAAAAATAAGTCAACTTTATAAGATGCAGCTTGAGTTCTTTTCGTGACAATAGCATGAAGCATATAGTAACCACCCAATCTAAGGCGATAAATTCTACAACGTTAATAAGTGTAGAACCATGTTATCTGCGAAAGAATTGTCAAACCCAATTGCCATATTCATAGATGCATGAAAAAAATCTTATACCAGAAAAATCAAGGGCAAGCATGACAAAGATAGCATGAAATGATTTGCTGAAGCCTCGAACAAGTCAGAAAAAGATTATGAGTGTTTCTCCATAAACACTTCACAAAAAGCTCGTTTCATTTTGGTTATTTTCCTCTTAACCACTACTGCAAGATCTGGCATCCAAACAATTGCTATACCACTATCTTCAGGCCCTTGACATGGGATTTAAACTGATCTGCATAAATCAGGTATTTGTCAGTGGCCAGCCTCTCTATTTCCTGCTCAAACCTCTAATAATATTTGACCACTTTGTACAGGAACGAACCCCAAAGAATGTTCCCATAAAATTATGTTGACCATAACTCCAAAGATCTAATGCAGCGCAAAAAAACATTACATAAAAAAGGGATGGTTAGTTCATCCAGTTGTCAAATGCATATTAAAGATAACTCTTTGTCCAAAGAATAATTGATGGACCAGCCCAAAATAACTTTAGAATTGCTTTATGCACAGTTTGGAAAATAATTTATGCTATTTTTTGCTAGCTTCATCTCTTAGCACAACACTATTGCTAAACCTTCCAAACATTCTGTTCAAGGTTGAACTAAGCAGAAATATAGACAAATCTGTTTCGAACAGTGCAAAACATTAAATTTCGTAGAAAATAATATTCTAGTTCAAGATAGACATAATTGTTGGCCCCTTCTTCTACATACATAGAGAAATGTTTATTCTAGGACAAAACTGATTGATGACTTCCATGCAACCTTGAAGAAAGCGAACACCCATCTAGTCAATGGTCCTCTTGATCAGAACTATGTCTACAGACGGAGATTAGATCTACAATCAGAGGGGTTGACGTGCAGTTGGAACTCATACTATGAATATCAGGAACCCCCAAATGCACTATTGTACAAAATCTTGAAAAAAAGAGTTAGTTAATAGTGAACTACTAGATTTAAAAGAGACTGAAGCCAAATAATTGGCTGAAAAGAATTGCCATTCCAAGAGTTATTGCTATCAGGGAGGACACCCACGTAAGTTTCTCAGTAATCCTTGGAACTCTACTTTTAAGTGCCTCACTACAAGACCCAATAAAAACAGTATAACTACTCATCGCCAAAACAGTCCCAAACAAAAACATACAAAGAAAAGCAGCTCCAGCTAAACGAGATGGCAAAGCAAGTGCAGGCAATATCATCATCAGTGCATCTGGCTGCAGTCCGTGTACAATTCCTGTAGCAAATGTTGCAAAGCCAATCTTTCTTTTACCACCTGTCAAATCCTGGGAAGGTTCCACAATGTCCACTTCACATTCACCCCCATCTAGAGCTACACAAGGGGTTGGTGTTTCTGAGACCTCCTTAATGCCCATTGCACCAATAACAAGCAATGTCATGCCTACAACTCTTGTTCCCCATGTGCGGATTACTTCAATGTGCAATTTATCTTTTAGCAACAAAAACGCAATACCAAAAATAACCTGACCAGCATCATGGCCACAGCCCCAAAGAGCTCCCACAACGGCACTTTCTATTCTAGTTCGACCAATAGAAAGAGGAGCCAGTGCTGCAAGGTGATCAGGCCCCGATAAAGTGTGTAGACATCCTGCAATAAATCCAGTCCAAGCACTATTAAGCAAAAAAGTACCAGATGCCTTCTCCCCAACTGCAATCGCCACAGAGTTTCCTGGTTTTGCAGCAGTATTGGCACCAGCAAAGGCTAATGCTGCCAGAGTAGGATGTATAAGGACCACAATTACCACGGATAATAGAACAACTGTTCTAGCAGAAGTTGCCTGAAAATGAACATGTTAGTTCTCTTCTTGACGATTAAAGAATGCATTCTGGGAAAACTATCTAGTAAAAGCAATTCAAGTTGATTAATCTTGCAAGTCTAGATTCACATTAAGCAAAAGCACTTAGTTTAGGATTAGTGGTTAACATATGCCACAACCTGTGATTTTATTCCAGTTCAAAAATAATTATTTGTCATGGAATAAATGTAACCATGAACCACTAATCATGATAAATAGCCACTAAAGATAACAAATGGCCAATCTTTACTTTGAATAATTTGAATTAACTAAATTTAAGCAAATGATACAACCCGCACTATCTTATGCACAAAATGCTCTTTTGACTTTGATTATTTTGGACACATGAATTGAGGAACGGTGTCATCAGTTTACTCCAGCCATTTAAGAATCTTTCATGTACTAGATGGTTTGGAGGAATCATCTTCGTAGTTATCTGAGGACAAGCCCCTTGAATTCATGGCAAACCAGGTTTGTACATAACATTTAGAAAGGACAATAGCACCTGATGCTTTAAAAATTTCTACCACAGAAGCAACTCCCAGGAGAAAAAAGACAACAGTGTCAAAAAAACTAAGTGGGGCCCATCTAAGTAAGCAATTGGCACATAAACATGAATTTTCATGCTGCAATTTGAAAGCAAATGAAATCAACAAAATTAACAAGGAGAAAATGCAAGCAACTCTACTTGCATTTATGCTAATTGTAAAATTACCCTCCATATTCTCTCTAATTTAGCTGTAAATTCTAGTCTAACATGGATGCTTCTCTCATAGATGGCTCTACTTTTGAGTTCCATCTGCCTATTTTGCTTATTTATGGACATTAACAGAGTTTTTCCTTTTCTTTTATGTTCTTTCTCACTTTCTTATCATCTGCAATAGAATCTCAATGAAGGTTTTTCATTTGCCTCCAATTGATTCCTCATCCTTCCCATATCCAACTTCAAATTACAAGAGAAGCAACATTTATAAACTCTAATTAATGGAGTTCATCATTAGGAAATGATAATAATCACAATATACACCACCGTTCAGGCTAAACCCTTTCTATCATTTAGGGAATCACCATCTTCCACATGCGTTTGTGGCAAGCATGTGATAGAGCTAACCAAATGTATCCATCCTCTCTCTCAGCTCTGAGAAGAGCCAAACAAAGGCAGCTTATCAATACAAAATACCTACCTATAAACCAAAAAATCATGTAGATTGACCAATGGTGATCATTTGTACTTCAACCAGCCATTCTCTCAACTCTCAAAAACAGTCTATTTTGGGTAGTTGAAAATACAAAATTTAATCGTTACCATTTGCTTCAACTATTCTTACAACTTTGATGCACTGTTCTATCGACAAAATTTATCATCCCATTCCTTTTGCTACTTCATTGATGTTTGATCTTCCGCGTACTTCCAAAAATCTCCATTGGAATTAATGCCTTTTCTCTCATCCTTCACATTGCAAAGAAACATACCACACAATAGCAGACAACATTATGTATTTGCAATTATCTCCATTTCAATTGATTGTGCAGTGATTCCAATTCATATATTTTATTTTCTTTTGTGTATGATGTATAACAGTTTAAAAAAATAAAATTAAGCATTGATCTTTAAATATACAGTAACCATCCAAATCCAAATTTGCCTTCCTTCCTTGGAGTAGTTATGTTTTGATGATCATCTCCTCCCCTTCCAGGAAGCCAGGTCTTTCCACATCAATTAATGAAAAATAACTACTTAAAAAAGCTACCAGATTTTGGATCCAAAATGCATCAAAGAATAATGTGTTTGTCCAAGAAACAAGAATAAAAATGATGTGGCGGGAGCTAAATCACATCAAAGAAAGAAGTAGCTCTGATATGGTGAAAAGGTAAACTGACTAATCAGAATTTTGCATTGAACTAGAGAACAGCCTGGTTAGTCTTCTAACACTGACAATAAAATCAATTGACAAAATTGACACATATTGCATATGTACAGTCAGAAAAGCCTCTGGAATGTACAGCGGTAGACATAAGCAGACAGATACACAAGAGTAGTTCTCACTTCTCAGAGATACAGATTCAATCTAAAGGTGCAACTGCAGGGTTAAACTTCAGTAGGAAGGCTCTGAAAGTATGGATTTAGAACAATGGTCCAAACTTAATTGCTAGCATAAGCTAGCACCAGCCACACATATATGTAAAGACAAAGCTAGTCTCACATAATGAAAATTTAAAGATCAAATTTTTTTGGCACAGCTGTGACCTGAGATTTGAGTGGTCGGGCTGAATGTATTCAGGAAGGCTTGAGGGGAGACTTACAAACTCTGAAAGCACAAGTGGGAAAGTAACAAAAATGACTTTGGAGTAATGGAGTGGAGTAAATGGTAAAGGTTCCAAGTCTGAACTCTAAACGCCAAATAAATCTGGACAGTTCAAATCAAGAAGTCAACATAGCAAAGAGATGAACCTCATGTCTCCAACATCAAGCAACGAAGTTGTGGAAGGAACGGAAGGATGTAATGTTGAATCTGACATGAAAAAAGGCAAAGTTTTAGCATTAAAGTGTTGATTCTGTCCTACTTTGGAAGACTAGAATATTCAACAATGAAGCAACAAAATCCAATGAAACTCACAAACACTCGAGACTCAAGAAAGTTGAGAAGCTTCAGGTGTCAGGGAGGTTTCATGTTCACATAGACATAGGTCAATAATACCCGAGTGCCAAAAGCTTTACTTAGTTTTGAGCAATTTGGAGATGCGGGAATTTCAGAGGAGTTGTGCCCCAAAAGAACATCAAATGATGCCAATCAACAAAGACTTAGTTGATCTAGATCATTTTTAGACTTCAAAGGTTTCAAGAGTTTGGGAACTTCAAAGGGCAAGGGAAAGCCCAATGATAGCTAAACTACTAAATACTTGGGGACTTGCAGATTCTTTCAACTTTCCATGTGGGCTGTGTTGTCTTGCACAGAAGCTTGAAATTCAATTTGAAAACAAATTTGGAAAAATAAAGCCATACAACAGCAATTGCCATTTGTTCTAAAATCAACAAAGTCATGCTTTTAAAAAAACTTTTACAACACCATTCAATGGATTTTGCAGGTTCTTAAAATCATAAATTCTGGTATCCAACAAGGAGAATCTAACCACCACATAAATGGGTATCTCATGGGGATAATAAATCCAAGCTTGAAACCAAGGAACCTGACAAGGTAGGATTACCATAAAGTGCAAAAATGCACTACCAATTCTAACTTGGAGGAACAGCACCCCACAGAGTCTTGCTGGAACCTGGTGTCTGCAACAGCCTCAAAGAATGTGATGATGGATCCAACTTCTTCTCAAATGAAGAAGACCACACCCGCAAGTCTCTGAAGAATGTGAAGATAGCTCAGACATCATCTCCAATGAAAAAGATCACATTGCAAGTTTCTAAAGAACATGTAAGGCCACAAAAGTAGCAGTTACACGCTAATGTGAGGTAGAACATGTTGTCCCCTAAAATAGCTTATCCCAAAAGGAAAATTGAAGACATCTGCCCAGCTTAAGCTAGGATCACTTTACAAATTTTTTTTAAATATATTCAACATTTATAAAAAGAAACCAAATTTATGTACATCATAAGGGGGACCTTTTTTAAATGTATCTGTGGGATCACATAAGTAAAATGGAAAGTTTTAACTAAAATCCAGAATGGCTTTCAATTAAAATGTAAATGGAGGCCTAGTGGAAAAGTTCAGTAAATAGTGAGAAGGATTGTAAAGCTATAACTGTAATATTTTAATTAACATTTATGAGTTCTTCTTCAGTTGAACAAAATTGAAGTACATACTCCTTTATCCACTTAGTTTATGTGCAACCAATCAGCTGCAAAAGAAGCAGATGATTTGGTCTATATGCATTCCAAATTACACATCCTATCACAAAAGGAAGTTGACTACAAGCAAAGAGCAAAATAGAATTGGGATATAACCTCTGAGTGTGCTGACTTGGATGCGTTTATTTTAGAAATTGCCAAAGCCACCTTAGATGATAACGAGACTCCTGAACATGATATTGCTAATAGAAGTGGCATTGTGGTTGCTTGTGGTTCAAATGAAGTTGAACCAAGAGATGACTTAGATGCTTTCGATAGAGAGCAAGATGTAGATTGTTTATTGTATTTACTATTTTGTAATGATTTGACATACATAATATAACATTGAATTATCAATTATCTTTATCACTATCATAGTATCTATCAAATATTGAATGTGCTTTCAATTCTGTATTTTTACTTTTTGCAAAGTATGGGTCTTTTAATATGTATAGTACAGTCATACCGAACCCAAGAAAAAAAAAATCACTGCACAAGTGTACCTTAACCGGCAAATTAGTAAATTCCCATAAATCTCCAATGGCCTCTTTAAAGACTTCTTGAAAGGGAGTCTGCTGTTATGACCTCCATATACATGACACAGAATCTACTTTAAGACCTCTGCATACTTTAACCTGAATGTCATTAACATCATAGTCATCAAGAGACATGGAGTTGAGATACAGGGGATGGAATATCAATTTCAGAATGCTCGTTCATAGAATCTACTTTAAGGCCTCTGCATGCATTAACCTGCATGACAATAACTTCATAGTCATCAAGAGACATAGAGTTGGGATGCAGGGACGGATTATCAATTTCAGAATGCTCATTCACAGAATCTACTTTAAGGCCTCTGTATACTTTGACCTGAATGTCATTAACATAATAGTCATGAAGAGACATGGAGTTGGGACGCAGGGGATGGAATATCAATATCAGAATGCTCGTTCACATAATGATAAAGCCCACCAGGGTTCCATTGCTCACCCTTAGTATCTAATGGGGATGAGACTTGGGGGAAGTGAACTTAGTAAACTACCCAAAACCCACCAAATGTTTACTCTGCAATCAAAAAAGTATACATTCTAACACAAGATATGGAACCAATCCATCCCTAGACAAGAGTTTTTTTGGTTTACTATTTTATCACCCATGTTATTGTCAAACAAGTCAGACCCGCTGAGTTCATTTAATTTGCATTAAAAGATATTATAACGTATTCTCTAATCCACGTTTTATGAAATTGAAAGCAAAAAAGGAAGGAGAAGGATAATAAATATAGCGTACCATTTTTTTCCAGAATGCAGGTGTGTAGTCATGTTGAGCTGTCGGGGTTTCTTGGATATGATTTGGTGGACCTTTAAAGGCGCATCGTGGTAAGAGATTTATGTGCTGGCGTTGGGAAAGGCCATTGAAGCAAGATAGCGCTACGGGCAGAGGCTTCTTCGCACCAAGCGGAGCAACAAAAGAAGCAGGAGAGGGCCGTGTATACACAGAACGATAATGGTGACTGTAATTAAGTGGAACTACTTTTAATCGAGTGACAGAAGAATAGGAAGAATGGGTAAAAATTTTCTCCATGAGTCTTCAATTTCTTCCTCTGCCCAAATAGTCTTGAAAAAACCCCACTACTCTAAAACAAACTCATAGAAAGCTCTAACCCAAATACCCAATACCCGCTTCCTCTTAAATTCTCGTTTGCTTCTACCTGGTTTATCACACTACTTATCTGTCTAACTTCTTTAATTATAGAGGGAGGGAATGTAATTAAATGCTTAGTGTTTGTAAACGAAAATAACCGCTTAGTAAGGATAATCTAGTTTAATTAAATAATGAAAACTAATCAAACATAAAAGAATTTAGATTAATTAATTCTTATTAAGAAGAAGATGAAATTTTATAATTAAATGTTCTTTGAAATTAAATATAACGAATAGAATATTTATTTGTGAGAATTGTAATGAAAAATAAATTTTAATTTTATGCAAGTTCAATTTGTTTCAATATTGGAGATAGATGTTTAATATTTGATAAATGCATCTCAATTTTTATAATTTTGGAAATTTTATTTGGCATAATTTGTTTTGTAATTTATGGATCTAATCTAGTTAAATATGTATTTTTTGTTATAAGGTTAATTGTGGTCTTTGTTCTTTGATAACAATTAAAGATTGACAATATTTTAAAATATCTTGGAGAAGTATTAAGACATATTTTTTATTAGAAATCTATGTATTAATAAATATGAGTAAAATAAACATTTGAAACTATTATGAATTATTCTAACTTGAAATTGGTGATTAACTTAAATTGATATAAGAAAAATGTTTTCATTTAATCAATTTTAAAAATTTATTAAACCACTAAATGTTTATATAAATAAGTAAAACTATTACATATGAAAAAGAGGTAAAGATAATTATTTTTATTTTTTATTTTTTATTTTATTTTATTTTTTCAATAGTAATTGAATAAATCATAGGAAAAATTGTTCCAAATTTGGAAACTTAAACACAAACAAGTCATTTACTTTTACTTTTTAGATGTATGGACACATAATTTTAAAAAAAAAACTTTTTTCATAATAATAAAATCTATAATACAACACATGCAAATAATTATAAAATAGTTAAATGAAAAAAGTTTAAGAAAGTAATGTCAATATATTTGATTTCATTTAATTATCTTTTTATTTTGTTACTTAATAAGATGTCATTTATAAATTATTTTATTGTTAAATGACATTAATAATATTATGTTTATTATTAAATATTAATTATTTGATGTGTAAATGATTTGTTAAATTTAAGCTAAGGAGTTTTATAATAAGAAGATGAAATTTTACAATTAAATGTTTTTTTTGAAATTAAATATAATGAATAGAATATTTATTTGTGGGAACTATAATGAACAATAAAGTTTAATTTTATGCAAGTTCAATTTGCTTTAATATTGGAAATAGATGTTTAATATTTGATAAATGCATTAGAAATTTTATAGAAATTTTGAGTAGGTTGAATAGAGGCTTGTCAATTATTTGGCATGGTTTGCTTAGTAATTTATGGATCTAATCTAGTTAAATGTGTGCTTTTGTTATAAGGTTAGTTGTGGTCTTTGCTTTTTGTTAACAATTAAGGATTGACAATATTTTAAAATATCTTGAGAAAATATTAGAACATGTTA
>VDFB02322572.1:0-107253 GCA_007258455.2 Sequoia sempervirens | reverse complement strand
CCTCCTCTCTCTCTTTCTCTATCTCACCTATCCCCCTCTACCTCTCCCTCCCTCCCTCCACCCTTCTCTCTCCCTCTTGCTCTCTCCTTCCCTTTGTATTTCTCTCTATATCACATATCCCTCTCTACCTATCCCTCCCTCCATCCCACCTATTTCTCTCTCACACTCTCCTTCCCTCTCTACTTCTTTTTCATTTTTCTATTTGTTTATTGTTTGGATTTTATAACACAGAACAATTACCAGGTAGTTTGTCCTTTATGACCTCCATACTAACGAATATTGGCCATTCCACAACCTCTGAAACTCTAAAAAAGCTCTGCTTTCTTACACTATTAATTTTTCATGATATTCTTCGAAGATTCATACATTTATTGCTTCCAAGAAACTTCTAATGGAGACTAAAATGTATTCTCACCTCTTCCATAGACATTGTATTGAAAAACATTTGGCCTTCGATGATAGGTTGCCAAATTTTGCTCTACTGCATTCTGGGAAAAAATTTCTAGCTTTTATAACCCATAATTTTTGGTAGAAAAAACCCAACTATTTACACTTTGGGCATAAACACAACCACAATATTTTTTTTCAATAATAATGTATAAACATTGCTAACACTGTATTATTGTGTAACAACGCCATAAGATATAGATGATATGCACATTAAAGTTATGTAAATATTTCAAGTCAGTTAACTTTTAATGCAAGAATGCAAAAAAATTGAGATCATTTTAATACCTATAATAGATATATTCGTATTTAATAATTAATCTCAGATTGCTAAATTATTATCAAGATATATTATTAAATACATGTTTATTTATGTCTATTTAATATTTATTAATTGATTGTTTATTATTTATATAGATAAAAATAATAAATATCCTTTATACAAATATAAATAAATAAGAAATTTATACTATAAAACTAATGAATATTATATGCAAATAAATATATCATTAAGGAACCATAAAAAAATAGAAATAATAAAGAGAATCTAACAATACCTAATTTCTTTTACTCTCCGTCAATCTGGCAGGGGCAAGCCTGAAAATCTACGGACATTATTTTTAATATTAGAGTTTTTTTTATTTGGTGAATTAAATATAAAATAAAGGATTCTTGATTTTTGAATTGCAATAAGCAATATTTAAAAATCTATCAAAAAATATATGTCCATCCATTTCAAATTCTCTACAAGTCTATTGGTCGGATCCATTGACTATGGGTCGCATCCTTGTTGGGTACACTGTCAACGATCTTTACCTATAGTCATGGTCATCCCATTGCAGCTTTGGGATTAGTAATTAGTCAGCCCAAGAGAAAGAGGAAGACACAAAGAGAGAGAGAGGTTGAAACAATCAAACTGGAAGAAGAAGGCAACAATGATTATGAGATTGGGATCAATCCCTATAGGGTTGCCTATACATTGTTTTCCTCATTGTTACTCTGGTGTCATTGGTAGCTAAGGCATGGAGAAGGTGTTGTAAAGGGAAGAGGCTTCAAAATGGGGATGCAGGGGCCAGGCGCTACGAAAGTAAAATAGTAGTGGGGGTGGTGTACAAAGTGGCAATAGTGTGTTGTATATATGTGGTTGGTTGTGAAATCACGGTGTTAGCATTAGAGGTTTGGGCGAAAACAGAATGGTGGGTGGAGTTGTCGCAAGCATTGGAGGTGGATGTGTGGGTGGTGACTAGCAGCGCGACATGGAGGCTCAAGCAACATGACTGCTCTTCACTACCTTGGTTCCTCAGAGCATGGTGGCCGCTCTCCTTCGCTCTCTGCCTCTTCACCATCATAAAATACAAGACCACCTTAGCGTGGGCCTCGCCTCCCTTGCCACCCTTGTCGCCACCATCATCTCCATTCTCGTCAATACTTTGCTTGCCAAATTGCAAGAAGATTTCCAAGGCAATCTCATGGCTGCCAAGGACAATTGAATGAGAAGCACCTCTGAGTGCCTTAGGAATATGCAAAGCTTATAGGCTGATTCAGATGAAAAGCATCACTGCAAGTGTTAACGCAAACTATCACAGATGGGAGAAATGAAGTAGTTGTGTAAGTGCGAAGGTCAAAGTTGAAACAGTGGTGCAGTCAACCGGTCACTTTACGTGCTCAACCCACTCAAAATTCAAGAAACCCATGTTGGACAAGATTGGCTGAGAAGGTGGTCGGAAACACTGAACACGCATTTTGTGGGGGTTCCCACCGGCGTCAGACTAGGGGAAATTCCAGTGGGGTTCCCCCACGTAGAATAGCCTATCGGCTAAATATAGTTAATGCTGTTAAAAATCTTGTAGATTATGTCAAGTTGCGCTAATGAAGGTGGTGCCATATTTGATAGAAGTTGGAATGTAAAAGAAGTCTTTGAATTCGTATAAGCCTACAAATAAGTGTTTACACCCAGTCAAGTGCAAACTTGGCAACATTTTGTAATGGAATTCGAATTATGAAACCTATTTTGAGCTTGTTGTCCCAAATACCAAGTCAACTCAGCCATGAGGACTATCATGTGTTGCAAACCTGTGAGTGAGTCGTTGCATGAGGAAGAAAGGTGGCAAAAATACTTACTTATTTGTAGCCTTTAGTTGTTCACAAATTAGTATAAATAGAGGTGCCTATTCTACTAATTGTTACACTTATCATTCTAATTTTCTTTGTGTTATTCTGCTGCAAATTCTATGAGAGTGAATTGAGAATTGTGAGATAGAGAGAGTTGCTTGTTATTTTATATTGTTTTGTTGAGAGATCTAAAGAGAAGCTAGTAGAGGTATTTTGGTTGTTCGTAGTGGAAGTAGCAAACAATCTTGAGACATCAAGCTAGGAGGGAAGATTATTTAGTTGGAGCTTTAAAAAGGCATGTTAGTTTCTACTCCCTTATTATTATGTTGAAGATTTTGTTTGTTTTTATGTCATATTGAAAATATTGTCTTTAAAGTGTGTTTGATGTTTACAAGTCTTTTAAAAAAATCTTTGTTCATCTCTTGCTTTGGGAAACCTTTCTTTTGGGTTAAAAGATATATAGTTATTATACTATAGAAAGGGTTTTTATACATTTGTATACTATTTATATTATTCATAGAATGTCAGAACTATACATAGTTTGGCAATGCTCTAGGTGTGTCGCATAAAATAGAGTTATATTGAGGATCTTATAGCTTGTTATTAGATATAAGTTAATGGGAAGGTTATTCCTGGGGTTAGGATAAATCCACGTGAAAGAGAATAACCTTAGAATAGAATACTAATGGTCAATACAAATCAAGCAATTAAATGTGGTAATTTAGAAGACCTCACTCGAAGTTACTAGGTGATGAATCTTTGACCAAAGTAGTGTAGGTAGTCACTGTCTACACTATCAGTTAACTGTGTGATCCAATTTACATTCTAGGCTGGGGTAATCATATATGAGGTAGTAGACATTATGGTAGCTCTAGATTTGTAGGACACATCACTATGCTCAGAAAAGGCTATTTGAAGGATGAGGTTACCAAACCAATCTCTTTGTCAAAGGGTAGAGCCATCTACCAATTTGGTAGATTTGCAGGGGACCGCAGTTAGTCCATGGTTGGCGGGAAAGCACTTGAGTGATGCTTCTCCTTATACAGTTGGCGACCAAGATTTGGGAGGACATTCTAAACCATTTGTATTTCTAGTTCTTGTAAGCTTGTTGAACCAATGTATGTAATCATAGTCCATCTATATGGAAATTGTAATCTAAAACATTATCTTGAATATATTTATGCAAAGTTACATCATACTTATACTATTGGAATGATTCTTTGAATATGCAATGGAAAATTTTGGATAAAGTTATATTTCAAATGATGCATTTATTATTGAATAGAAAAGAAAAAAATTTATTGGTTTACATTAGACGCATAGTCAATTACATGTGGGTAAAATTTTGTAGATTTAGTAGGAAGAACAATGGGCATGTTACACATTTCAAACCAAAATATTTGTGTAACCTTCAAAAACTCAAATCCTTACAACCCTCATGCTCATGTGTTTCAATGAGGACAATTGTGTCCTTCCCCTCTTCATGGGCCCTAAACCAAGACCTCTCCTCCAAGGTAACCTCTATAATTCTAACTTACCATTGAGATGTGCTCTTGGAGGACCCCCACCTTCCTATTTACCATGTGTTATTTTATTATTGATCTAATTTCCCTTTAAGCAACCATGCTTCATTACTTGCATTTCTCGCCACAACAATCTCCCATTCATTCCTTCTTTCTTCTAATTGTGATGGAGTTAAATCTTCATCTAAGTAGAAATTTGCACCTTTAAGAAACCTTTTGTTCCTTACAATTTTGTTTTTCCCTCTATGTTTTTCAATACTATTTTTACATTCTATTTCTACCATCTTGCATCATTGATCTGTATAGGATCTAGACTAAATTACAGAATTTGAATGCTTAATTTTTACAATGATTATTCCAAGTTAATTAGAACAAAATTAACTCATGGAAATAATTACAATAATTAAAATGACAAGGTGATAACAACAGAATGAAAGAAAATGAGAGATGCAAACAGAGTTTGATTACGGAGTTCGCCACAAACGTGACTACGTCTCCGGGTCGGCTCCAATAGAGTACGACCGATCTGATTAATCTCCAAATCAATTACAAAAATGCACCGAGACCATTTCTTCTAGCACTTCGGCAGCATAACAATACTCTGATGTACGAAAATGGCTCCAAAAATCTCCTAGAACTCCTCTCTGTATCACCTAGCCCCTATTTCACTTGAAAATTATGCTTAACTCCTAAGAGCATACCTTCCCCCTTTTATACACAAAATATTCCCAAATTGGTGAAAAACCAATTGATTTGGAAATTTCAACTTAATCCCCCTTACATAGTAAATATTTTGGAAAAATCCCCCTTATCAAAACAAATCCCCTAAAAAAAATAATTAAATGGTTTCTATGCCCTGTCACATATTACATTTGGGCTTTTCCTGTTTGTATAAGTTACAACTAATCCTTTTAAAAGGATTATTGTTTTACAACTTGGAGGGAATTTATTAAATTAAGGAGTATTTCGTTTCCAAATTTCCACAAAACCATCCAATGCCACTTGTATTTTAAAACCATACAATATACAATGTTGGTTTGAAATTCTCATTTAAAATAGGGGATGAGTTTGGTTATGGGCTATTTACATCCCTTAAAAATAGGGATCAATTTGTTTTCCCTAAAAAAAAGGTAGCCTAAAAAATAGCATGATTTTTTTTTTTAAAATAATGGTGATCCCCTTTTATAGGGAGGGCCACGTTTTTTTCTTAAGGAAGTGATTTAATTATTAAAATGGAGGGCATGGCTGTTATTAATTTATTTATTATTTTCTTATATATTTTTTCAAATAAAGCCATGTCCAAAAAATTGCCGCCACGTGTAACTTTGGGAAGCCACCATGTGTCACCTCATGATTCATCCATGTCAGCATTATGACATCATGCTTACATCATCATTGTACCTTCAAGTCAACCTAGTCAACCACGAGCTTTGACCTTCCATATCTTGCACATACGAGCTCTGATTTGTGCAAAACGAACACCGTCGGAAAGCTCTTGCCATGCTCTTCGCATTGACATCAATTTTGACCACTTTTGGTGACATCAAATTTTGACCTTTTTTTTCTTGCCTTTGGCCCTGAGTTGACCAATTGTTGACTAAACTTTGACTGGCAATAACTTGGGCTCCGTAGCTCTGTTTGACTCCATTCAAGTTGCGTTGGAATCAGGACATCAAGCTCTTTCTAATGGTGCTGAAATCTGGAGATTTGGAGACACTTCAATTTCCACTAAAAATATCCCCCGGATCACGCCTCCCCACTGGAGAACTTTTGGACCTCCAAAAGTGGCATTTACTCTGACATTAAGTGAGGACTTGGGCTCCCCACTTGTCCTGTATCCTCTATACATCTGAATACCTGGCTCACAAACACAATGAAGACTGCGACAACATTGTTGAACATAAACATTATTTTATCGCTTCCATAAGCTTCTACATCAACTATCGTAGCCACTAACCAACAAAAATTGACTAGCATCAAGCTGAACAATAATGCAGAAATGAAAGAGAATAAATCAACAAGATATCGATCCTTTACACCAGGAACATTTTTACCCAAGGAACCATCAATGCTTTCAATCATCATTCCCTCACGCTGTACTGTTGGTGCATCCTGCAACATCTGACCTTGGTTAGCTACTCCAAGTTCAAGTGTAGAACCACCTGTACTGACAGACATAAGAGTTAACTCTTTACTTGCATTAATTACCCTCTTTAACTGCCCTGTGTTTGCAAAAGAACGATCAGTCTTACTCTTGTGAGAATGTACAATATACTATATGCCATCTTTAAACAAGTGATAATGATTCTTTTCCCTATAGAAAATTGTTTTTCTGTCATAAAGATAAGGGCTACCAAGCACTATCCCACAGATATCCAGTGGAACCACATCAAACTGTACTTCATCCACAAACTTACTAGTGATTGCGAATCTTAAGGTGCATTGTCTTGCTACTTGCAACTTATCATTTTCACAAATCCAGCCTAGTGGATAAGGTTTCTTATGCTGTGTAGTTTTTAATCCCAACTTTCTTACAACACTTTCTAAAATCAAATTAACCTGAGATCCACTATCTATTAGTGCATCAATTCTACTGTTCTTAGCAACAACCCTTAAATGAAACAACTCATTCCTTTTCTTATCTTCAGAGAAATCATTAACTGTAGAAGTAGAAGCACAACTAGCAACAGAAACACCATAAATAGGAGCTTTACCTTTTAGACCCATAGCTGTTATCTTAGTCTCATCATTTGAATCTGAACCAAGATCCATAACAACATTCGTGGCTTTCTCCTTACCTTTCTGTTTCTGATTACGTTTCTGAACCCACTTAGGCCTCAGTTCTGGATGCAACTGCCAACAATGTTCTTCATCATGACCCTTCCTGTCACAATGAGAACAAGAAAGTTTCTCATCCTTCTTAATTGTAGCTGCCTTCTTTCCTTTCCCTGTCTCTGCAACCTTAGAATATTTCTTTACATCATTATCAATAAAAGATCCTTTACCCCTTGACTCTAAGTGGGTAGCTTGGACACAAACTTCATCCAAATTACAAGGGTTCAATACCAAAATGGAATGCCTAAGGTAGGAATGAAGACCTCCTATATACTTCAACAAAGTGTCCTGGGTGTATAGAGGAACATTCAAAGCAATAGCTCTTTTCCTGAATTCATGGGTGTACTCTTGGACAGTTTGACCCTTCCCTTGCCTAAACATTTGCCAGTCCATCATTAACTGTTGCATATGGCCTAGGGGATAAAACTGCTTCTTAAGAGCATTAACAAACTCTGCCCAAGTTAAACTGACTCTACCATGTTGTGAAACTTCTGCCTTAGTTTTACTCTCCCACCAGGTTAAAGTTGTACCTCCTAACCGAAGAGTAGCTAATTAGATCCTATCAACATCATCTAATAGGTTTTGGACTCTACAGTAGACTTCTACTTGCTGAATCCAATCATCCAATTTTTCAACATTAAGTTCACCACAATACTTTGGTAAATCAAATTTTACATCCAATTTAATCTTAGGCTTATACCCACTCTTGAAAGGATTAAAAGTAGAATGAGGAGAAGATGGAGAAGAAGGAGAAGGAGAAGAGGGAGGAGAAGAAGAAAAGGGGTGATCTGGTTGCTTGCCACCATCTCCATGTTGTTTCCCTTTCTTGTCTTCATGAACATCTTCCTTCGACGAACCTCCTTCACGTTCCTTCCGCTCTTGTCTCTCTTGAAAAAGAATTTCCACCTTAGCCTTCATCTCGAGGAATGCTCTTCGAAATTCCTGCTCACTGATCTCATCAGAAACCTCCATTCCAAAAACAGACATCTTTGTAAATGTTCTACGCTTCTCAATCTCAGGATCAAATTCTTCAAGCTTGCCTTCACCCTTCTGAATCCTGGATCTCGTTAGCATTCAAGAAACAAATGCAATAATAGTCAAGTGAGCTCTGATACCAACTTGATCTGTATAGGATCTAGACTAAATTACAGAATTTGAATGCTTAATTTTTACAATGATTATTCCAAGTTAATTAGAACAAAATTAACTCATGGAAATAATTACAATAATTAAAATGACAAGGTGATAACAACAGAATGAAAGAAAATGAGAGATGCAAACAGAGTTTGATTACGGAGTTCGCCACAAATGTGACTACGTCTCCGGGTCGGCTCCAATAGAGTACGACCGATCCGATTAATCTCCAAATCAATTACAAAAATGCACCGAGACCATTTCTTCTAGCACTTCGGCAGCATAACAATACTCCGATGTACGAAAATGGCTCCAAAAATCTCCTAGAACTCCTCTCTATATCACCTAGCCCCTGTTTCACTTGAAAATTATGCTTAACTCCTAAGAGCATACCTTCCCCCTTTTATACACAAAATATTCCCAAATTGGTGAAAAACCAATTGATTTGGAAATTTCAACTTAATCCCCCTTACATAGTAAATATTTTGGAAAAATCCCCCTTATCAAAACAAATCCCCTAAAAAAAATAATTAAATGGTTTCTATGCCCTGTCACATATTACATTCGGGCTTTTCCTGTTTGTATAAGTTACAACTAATCCTTTTAAAAGGATTATTGCTTTACAACTTGGAGGAAATTTATTAAATTAAGGAGTATTTCGTTTCCAAATTTCCACAAAACCATCCAATGCCACTTGTATTTTAAAACCATACAATATACAATGTTGGTTTGAAATTCTCATTTAAAATAGGGGATGAGTTTGGTTACGGGCTATTTACATCCCTTAAAAATAGGGATCAATTTGTTTTCCCTAAAAAAAAGGTAGCCTAAAAAACAGCATGATTTTTTTTTTTTAAATAATGGTGATCCCCTTTTATAGGGAGGGCCACGTTTTTTTCTTAAGGAAGTGATTTAATTATTAAAATGGAGGGCATGGCTGTTATTAATTAATTTATTATTTTCTTATATATTTTTTCAAATAAAGCCATGTCTAAAAAATTGCCGCCACGTGTAACTTTGGGAAGCCACCATGTGTCACCTCATGATTCATCCATGTCAGCATTATGACATCATGCTGACATCATCATTGTACCTTCAAGTCAACCGAGTCAACCACGAGCTTTGACCTTCCATATCTTGCACATACGAGCTCCAATTTGTGCAAAACGAACACCGTCGAAAAGCTATTGCCATGCTCTTCGCATTGACATCAATTTTGACCACTTTTGGTGACATCAAATTTTGACCTTTTTTTCTTGCCTTTGGCCCTGAGTTGACCAATTGTTGACTAAACTTTGACTGGCAATAACTTGGGCTCCGTAGCTCTGTTTGACTCCATTCAAGTTGCGTTGGAATCAGGACATCGAGCTCTTTCTAATGGTGCTGAAATCTGGAGATTTGAAGACACTTCAATTTCCACTAAAAATATCCCCCGAATCAATCATTCTATCAATTCTTCTTACTTGATAAATATGCCTTGTCCACTCCAACTTGTCTACTAAAAGTCTTTTGTTAACTTGCTAATGCGTTCACCTTCCCCTTGGTCTTTTGGCCATTTTATTATTATATTTGCTGATACAATTTCTTTCCTCCCACATTTGCAATTTGACCTATTTCTCTATGAATTCTCTTTGGTTCTCTACTGGCCCTTTTGCCACTTGTGCCCAAGATTTTGCCTCTTCCACTTTTTCCTTTAATTTTTTTCTTTGATCTCCATGCTTGGTATTGCTGATTGAAATTCTTGTAAGTATGAATTGTCTCTCCTCCACTACCTTAAGAATACTTTTATTGTTGACCTTTTTTAGTTCTTACTTTATGGACAAGATTTCTTGCTGATTTCTTTGCATATTGGCTTACAATTTGGCTATTTCATCTTTAAGTAGCTTGTTTTCTTGAATAAGCTTTCAATTGGCAGCCACAATCTCTTGCCGTTTTTTATCCTTCATCTGCTCTAATATCTCTCAACCTTAAGTCTCCTCTTTAGACCCATCAACTCACCAACATAAAAATATGAGGACCAAATTGACAAAGTTGAACCCAAACTATATTGATCATGTTTGTCTTCATCCTCAACCTCTAACTTTGCCTCCACTTCTGACTACTTCACCCTCTCAATGCACTTGAAATGGTGATTCCCTAAACATTCTCCTTCAAACTGATTTTCATAGTTTTTTTTTTTGGCCCTTCTACTAGTGTCTTTACTTGCTCTTGTGTTGTCTCAAAGTTGATTGTTGCTCAACAAAAGCTCATTGGCTTTGGAACGATTAAAACAAATTTATTGATCACCAAACGTTTTAACTTTCTTACTATTTTGGCCTACCTTCATTGTAGAATCCTCCCCTATTGCTTGACATTAACAAATGTTGGTCTTTCCCCTATGCAAGAATGCCCCTACCTTCTTCGACTTGCGTGCGTCTTTATTTCTAGGGGTGCAAGAATGCCTCTAAAGCCTCTGCTATTATGGATGTGTGAGGGTCTTGATTCGTTATGGGGTAAAGTGGAACGTACGAAACTAGCATACCTGGCTGGGGTGCCATTTCATTCTCCTCCATGTTCCCTACGCCCCTTTTACCTCCAAATTCCTCCAAATAAAACAATTTGTAAGCCTTCTCTATGTGAATGGTTTGCTGTTGGACCCAAATCTTGCAATACAGAGTTATCCGCCATCTTTCCGAGCCCAATTTCACAACAATCATTGATGAGTTTGTTTTGCAAATGGAACCATACTTTCCGGGCCCAGATTTCCGTTTACCAGCGTTTTAAAGGAGTTTACTTTTTCAGAAGAGACAGAAATAGAAATCCCACGAAGATGTTGCAAGAAGAACCGACCACGCATAAATAAATAAAAGCCTACTTAACAAATGATTAGAGGCGTGGATTCTCATCTCGGCCTGCCCAAACACTGGCTTCGAGCCCACCCTCGCCGGACCCACATACGATGCTCCAGAGACACGGACCCACTACCTGTCGAGCCTACTTACAGTTTACTGTTCCGCCTGTTACCAGATTCCCCGCCGGAATTCCCCGCCTGAAGGGTTTCGGGTTTATGTAGCAAAAGCCTTCCAAAAAAAGCATCTAGTAAGTGACAAAATAATATGACATCCACGATCAGTTAAGTGGCAAAATGATGTCAAAATCGCAATCAAGTGAAAAAAAGCTCGTGACTTCCAACTAGCATATCCATAAAAAAAACCACACCATTCGTGGCATTCTTCCACTTGCACGCTTGTGAAGTGACTTGAACAGCAACCATTTCCATCTAGTCAAAGATAATTTTGAAGCATGAAAAGAATTCGAGATTTATCCCTAGTGATGTCACCCTAAAAGCATGACTAGATTCAAACCCCTGTCTTCAAGTTCTAAAAGCAAAAATAACTAGCAATCGCACCTGTGGGGTGCAATGGGGATGCCGAAGAGAATATAGTGATAATTTGAAAGTGATAATAGTAAGTAAAAATTTGATAATTCATTAAGGTTAAGATATAAAAGGTCTTTGTCTTGTATAAAGATAAAAAGAATATCAGTTAATCTAATTAGATTGTCCAGATTATCATTATGCATTACATTTGGCATTTGAGTGTCTTTTTGTCTGTGTGATCTGTTAATCATAAACTGCGCTACACAATACAAAAGATATCCTTCTTTTGTGACTTTATTTGGAATATTGGCAGACCTTTTCCCATTAAAATGTCTATTGTTAAATATCTCAAATGTAACAACATTGTTCATAGTCTTCAATTTGGACTATGAGGGCCTCTTTGGTAGAGGTTTGAAAGTAAGGAATATTGCCATTAGAAGCACAACATGATCTGCCTATTTTCTCAGAAACCTGTAACAACCAATATTTGTGCTTAGTTACTTCATCAGTACTGTCGACTGTAAACAAGTAGGTAATCAAAATATCAACTCACCTAGCACTCTGTTGTTTCCACTATTCATGCAAATATCTGGCTGTCATTTGAAGAAAAAGAGAGCCACTATAGCAAAGATACGCTTGTTTACTTATCTTGGAAGCTTTTCACAAAAGCAAATAGCTTCAAAATACCCTGTTTGAATGGTGAAATTATGAATGAGAGTTGACTGATTAACCCTTAAACATGTATTGTAGCTTTTAATATAGAACTTCTGAAATTAAACTTCATTATTGTTTTAAATTTGAAATATAGGACACTACAAATACATCCTCAAAACAAAGTATAATCAACCAGGCAAGAATATTATGCAAATCATCATGAAAAATAAGCATTTCCTGGCCATAGTAATTTAAAACCTTGTATAAACTGAGAAGCTTAAAAATCTTTGTATCATGTGAAGAAGGATATAAAGGAAACAACTTCACAAAAAATAAAAGCACATATTTCACAAAGTTTGATACTTACCACTTTTCTTGAACAAATAGGAACAATTTCCTTTGGTCCAGAAAACTTCGTAGGAATGACTTTTACATTTGACTTTACAGTTATTTTCCTCAGGCATTATTGAGCTTTATATTGAACTGTAGCAGCAGCTTGAAGAATTGTTCAAGGTGGAGAAATAGAAGATTTCATTATCAAATTATATAGCAAAAGAGCAGCAATTCAGAAAAATATAGTAACATCATCTATTATTTCTTTCAATTCAGGAAAGTAAATTGCTTCTTGGTATTCTCAGATGGGCTATTTCATTTTTGCGTAGATTAATTGCTTGCCTTTTATTCTGAGGTTGGCCATTGCGTATACAATAAACAAAAGTTACAAGAATTTGAAGTAGTGAGATAGCTGCAAATCCCCCACAATCGAGAAAAAGCATACAATTAACAAAAGTTAAAAGAATTTTAAGTTAATATATTGGCTATTTATTGTTGGACTAAAACCAGGACTCGGTTAAATCACAAAACAATAAAAAATTTATACCTCTAGAAATTGTAGTTTACCTGAATCATTTGAATGCAAGGCCCAATAGCTGAAATATTTTTTGCTACAAGCTGCAGGGTCTTCAATTTTTTAATCTGATGCAAGTTACCTTTGCAAAGGTTGGAAGGCCATCAAACTCTAGACAGTCACTTATCGACGCTTGTCCAACAATCTGTAGTGTTGTAAGCCTTCTATAATTTCAACTCTGTTGTGACCTTTCAGTTCAAACACTTTTAGAAAAATCAAATCTGCAAATCTGCAAAACTTATCTTTAGTGTTTGAAGGTTTAGTACTCCACCAATAACCATTGTGGTTTTTAGTATTTTAGTAGTTTATGTATAAAACTTGGAAGAAAATATTACTGTGGACTGAAATTGGAGATTAATGAGATATGTAAATGATTTTGGTAAGCAGGTTAACCTGGTATCTCTTGAATGGAGCTCTTTCAAGGAGGCCTGATATGTGATGCAATAAGGCAAGCATAAAGAAAAGACCAAATACTCCAGCTTTGTCATGTTTTCTAGCATATCTGAATTTAAGGTAAGATTGGTACACGAGGCTAAATTGAAATGGTGCACGAGCATCAACTGCTTAAAAGGAACTATTTGAAATCTGCATGCCAAAGGTATGTCAAACTACCAAAATTAAATTAAATCAGCCACTTAAAATAGATAGGAAAATTAATTTTTTCTATGTCTATGCATACATATTGGCAACTTACCATAGCATGAGAGTGGATGTAGCAGTAAGTGTGGAAGGAGGCCAGAAGTATGAGGAACAATAGCCTGAGTAGAAGAACCTATAAGATTTTTTGAATGTCAAGAGAACAGTTTTGAAAGAAAACTCTATGCAAAACGATAATTTTTTGTGTTTATAAAGTGTGTGTTGAAATGGTTGATGTGTAGAAATCAAATGTGGTAAGTGAGGAAGACAATGGATAGTTGAAGTACGAAAGACAAAGGACTAAGCTAAAAGGGAAAGTACCAGTACGTATTGTTTAGCTGAAAAGAATTTGGGTAGCTGAAGCTGTTGAAGCTGAAAGTTCCGACAATCGTTGTTCCTCGATGATCCTATGAGAAATATATCAGTTTTCTTGCATGCGTGTGTATCTTTCAAAAGTGAAAGCAGGGTGGATACAAATGCCAGAAAGCAGAGTGACTCTCGAAATTGCTGTGAACGTCAAGCCTTGACAGTCAATGTTGCCGATGTCAATGGTGGCCATCTGAAGTGTAAGCCCTTGTGATTTGTGTATGGTTAAGGCCCATGCCATTTTAAGAGGGATTTGACGTCGACCACCACGACTAATCGGGGTAATAGGGACATCTTTGGGATTGTTTGTGACCCAGGTAGGCCCAATGTAATTGTTGAAACAAACAACAACAAACAAGGGGAGTTGGGGTGGTTTTTCAAGCTCCTTGTAAACAATTTTTTTTACTATGCCAAGAGCCCCATTTACAAGGCTAGTTTCAGTCCACAGATTACAAGATAGCATAACCTTTTGGTTGACACAAAGTAGAATCTTAGGCTGGAGCTACTCATCATCTGGGTTTGCATTGAAAGAGGTCCCTATTTGCTCGGCAGTGGCAATGGCAATGGGTTGTGCTAGAGACAACAACATATGCTTATTATGGAGTGAAACATTTTCATTGGTTGCATAAAGATGTATGGATGATAAGAAAATAGTTTTTTCAGTAGGAGTTAGTGTGGAGCTTGATCTTGACATTAGCAGTTGCCAATCAACAATAGTAGGTTCAACCTTTCTTAAATTGCACAAAAGATTATGAAATAGAAGTTGAGTGGGATCCTCTCCGGCTTGGCAAAAAATTTTGTTTAGTGTAAAAACAGTTTGGAAACTCTGCCATAGTGTACCCCCATAGGAAGTAGAAGAGTACATTGGAATGTCTTTGACCGGTGGAAGTTGGCAAAGGTCTCCAAACAGGAGGATTGAGCGACCTCCAAAAGGGCAGTGGTTGTTTGCTGGGAAAGCTTCACGTAAGCGATAGTCAATTCGTTCAAGCAATTTTGGCCCGATGAAGCTCATTTGGTCTATTAAAATGTAGCGAACAAAGTGCATTCTCTCTTGGAAGCTTGCTAGTGCTTGGCCCTGCAAAGGAGCCAATTCTTTGATGGGAATGCGCAGTGCAGAATGAATTGTCGATGCTCCAATGTTGAATGCTGCAACACCAGTTGGTGCAAGAAGTAATAGTGGTGTTTTCCCGTTTGGAGCAGAACAATTGAGTGCAAACCTAATTTTTTTAATTAGGTGTGACTTTCCAGTTCCTGCAGTCCCTTGAACTATTATTTTTAGTGGTGGTTGGTTAGTGGTGGAGGATAGGTATGACAACACTAAATCCAGTGTTTTTTGTTGTTCGAATGAAAGGGCGTGCTAGGTATTTACAAAGGGCGAAAGGGGGACTGTATATATTGTGTGGTTGGATTGTATGAAGTTGGAAGCTTGAGAGAGTTCTATTGGATTTATGGATTGAGTATTCCAATTATGGTTAAGGTCTAACTCACGATTACCTAGCATGTCAAGTGCATCTAGGTGGAGTGGATGGCCTAGGTGAACACTTGACAAGACTTGCCATTTAGATTCGTTATAGTGATGTGGGGGTTCTACGTCATTTGAAGGAGAGTCGGGTTCTATATTAGAGGCTAGATTTGGTTGAATGCGGCGAACATGCCATGGATGGTAAGTGCATGCTAGTCTCTCCCACTGTGTCACAATTTTAGATGGTGAAGAACCAAGGTCAACTGCAATGTTACGAAAAGGTTTGTAGAGAACCAGTTCACTCCAACAAAAGTCGTGGAAACTTGGGCCATCCTTGGGAGGAATACTTGTGAAGCGGGGCGAGACCTGAACAATTGTTGTAGAGGAACACTCTTTCCATTGGTTCGCTTTACGGGATGTTATGAAACTCCACTTTTGGGTTACTTCAATCAATGGCATTGCCTCCAAAGTAATAGGGTGAGCCATGTATGCATCAATACAGTTTGTGTGTGGGGATGTACATGAGGATGAGAGTGGAACACGTTGATAGTTCTTTCGGTTGACATTTAAAGAAACAAATGTCCGACTAGACAAGCAGAGTGGTAGTTTTAAGAGAAGGTGGCAACTTTCTTGAGCACTGATATCATGATCAACAAGGTTGTCAACAAGCATTTTCCTAAAAGCTATTGGTGTTGGCTTGTCAGGCTCAAAAGATGTTGAAATACAAGAAAGCATTGCATGGTACGTTTCGGATTTGGTTTCAGCTTTAGCTGCATATTTTGCGATATATTTGAGCACTACATCAATTGAGAGAACGGGCTGGCAATCTACATTTGCACGCCAAATAGAGAGGATAGTGGGGTTGTGTAGATTCACTCAGTCATCGTTACGGCCAAGGGTGAGCTTTGGCTGCCCACTGTCATTTGAGAGGGTTGAATTGTCTTGCATGGTCCAAGGGGCTTTATAGCGGCATTCAAGTATACCACCTTTTTTCCGCAAGCATGTTTGCAAGGTGCAATGTGTATGGCATTGCACGCAATTGAGCAATTCATTGTAGTCATGTGAAGGGTTGGACAACATAATCATTCTTGTGTCCATTAAGCAAGGGTTGTCTAAGGTAGATCTTGGAAATGTTGCTATTGAGCTTTGGTGGGGAGACGGGTTCCAAGCAGAGACATATTTGTCAATGTAGTCGATTGCATTTTGTACTGAAGCAAGATTATTCCATTGCAATTTGGCAATATCAAGTGCATCTTTGAGCCAAAGGAAACCATGGACATGTGCAGACCCACAGTGTTGCCATTCATACCTGGACACAATAGATGTTATAAAGCAAATGATGTACAAAAAAAGTAAATATAAATGGTAAAGGAGGAGTGTAATTACCTATACCAATAGTCATTTGTGCAAAGAATCTTCTTCAAGACCTCCTCACGAAAAGCAGTAAATCGGTGATGCATGTAAAGTGCAGTGAGGTGTGGGTTTTGCACAATATTTTGGATTCTCCACCGAGCAACTGCAGTAGGATTTGTTGGTGCGGTAGATGGCATGGCATTGTGTAAGTCTGGCCATTTAGTATCTGCAGCACTAAGGGTGAAGAATAGAGTAGGACAACCAATTTGAATAACCATGTCAGATAGCTCCCCTCTTCGAAGAGTCCAGAAGGGGCAGGTACCACGAATTTTTGAGCCGAACCGCATGACTTGGTCTGCAAGGTGTTTATCGGGGAGATCCTTGAGTCTTTGGCGCAAGTCAAAAATTGTTGTTGGCAATCTACTCTCAAAGTTTTTTTGAACAAACACAGAAGTTGTGGCCTGGCTACGATGACGCATAAGAATATTAAGAATGAAGTATCTAAATCGTGGGTGTTGGCCAAATCTATTATCATGGTATCGAAGAAGATGGAGAGCATATTCGTGTAGCTTGACTTCTTTGATACTTTGTTGGTTGAATGCAGCCCTACCCTTTGGAAACAATGTTGGGAATGCCATAACAAACAATCCTTTTGTGGTGTATTCATTGAGGGGCATAAGAGAAACTAGTGGCCAATCAATAGCAGGAGTGGGTTGTCCTTCCCCTAACTGTAACAAGGCTCATAATTCTTGCACTTTTGTAGGTGCAAGGGGCAAGTTTGCCACAAATGATGTTGTTGCTTGCACATTCTCATCCAATTGTTCTTCGATAGTATTATCTGTCTCCATGAAGGTAACATCAGTGGGGTTTGAAGATGAGGTTGTTGTATTAAGAAGGTCAGAGATGTCAGTGGAGGGAATAGGCAAGCATAAGAGAGGGGTCTCATCTAATTGGGCATCTTTGTAGTAGGGGTCATTATTGATCTTATATTGCAAAGCCTCATGAACATGTGATATGCAAACATAGAAGTTGTACAGTTGGGAATCAACATTTCTTTTATTAACTATGAGTATATCCAAGTCATGTATATGGCGTGGCAAGTAATTTGCAATTATTGTAATATCTTGAGGAAAACAAATAGTGTGACCACTATATTTTAGTTGTCCTCCTCTTGCATAAGTAACTTGGAGGATAGGGCTAACTCTTGATATAAGCATCTCCTCAATCTGGGTAAGGCGTTGCAAACAAGAAGGCTGCTCTCCAGGGTCCATGTTGTTCCACTTTGAGAAGCAGTTGCCATTTTTTTCCAAAATGCATCTTGTACAAGCACTACTACCATTGAAAAGCCTAGTATTTATTCTTGGATATCGTTCCATGCATATTTGGCATGTCGATATGTTTGATAGGCTATCCAACTTTGAACGGAATGAATTCCTAGCAACGTAATAGTTTGCAGCGAGTGGTAGCGGATGGTGGTTTTGGGAGGGAGAATTGGGGTGAATTGTAGACTGCATTTGAGGTGTCGGTGGTTGCAACGGGGAAGGGTTATTGGAAAGACAACGTGGGACTGTGGAGGAGCTTGCAAGGTTTCTATGAAGCTTTTCTCTTCTTCGTCTATTAATAGAATCCTTATTTGCATGGTACCATAATCGTTTTAGATGATTACGATGAGAGTGTTTTGCTTCCATACTTTGAACTTGGTTTTCCATGGTATTGATTGCTGAGGAACATATGAATGTAATTTTGTTTTTGCATTAGTTAATGATAAAGTTGAAAGAACACAATTAACTTAGGTGTGCAAAAAGAGCAAGGAGAATGCTTGAAGTATTAATTCTATGTATTGACTAACATGTGCAAATTCTAACATTGTGGTATGAAAAAGTCTTTCTATTCTTTTCACTTGTAATTGTATGCAGACATGGTTACATAATTGGTGGTATTGATAGTAGTGAAAGTTGTACAACATATGCAAAGAGTATGCAGTATTGTGGAAAGTAAGAGGTACAATTAAAATCATATTGCAAAACATGTCTGGAAGATAACATTGTCGTATCAAAAAAGTATTTTATTCATCTTACTTGTAATTGTAGGCATACATGATTATATATGGCGGTATTGACATCAGCAAAAGTTGTACAACATAACCAGATAGTATACAAAATTGTGGAAAGTAATAGGTAGATGCAAAGTTATTTAAACAGGCTTTATTGTTGTAATTACAAAGCTTTGTATTTCTTTCCCAGCAAAAGAATTCAATGTAATGGCCACTTCAAAGAAAAATTGGTGCCCAAGAACTTGATCCAACACCTCTTTAGCAGCATCAGGTCCAGCTAGAAGTAGTTGAAAATTTTCAGCAGATACGCCAAACAAGGTGTTTGCAGGACCTTCGAATGCAGTGACTTTAACAAGGGCACTTGTTCCATCATCCATATCCAGTTTGACCATGTAGCTAAAATCACATCTAGAGAGATCAATAGAGCACTTTGGGCAATGAAAACTATTGGGGTTATTTTCTACAACCTTCTTCTTACACTTCTTATTGCCCACCATAAGAGGACATGAGAGGTAGTAAAAGTTTTCCAAGTGGACTTTTGTAATGCTTGCTTTTACACAAACATTTGTTTTTACAGGATAGTTTGTATTGTTGATCGTTGCAATGTCAATTGGATTTGAAAATTTGTTGGAAGAAAGATGATCTATTGAGAGTGAAAGGAAGGGTGTTTCATTCCCTACAATGGCATACCAGTCATGCAATGTTGATGCTTCTAAAAGTTTTGGATTAATGACAATTGTAGTTGCAAATATAGTATCAAGAGCCTTTCCATGCCAGGAAGTTATACGTGCAGACTTGATCAAGATAATTGGAGGGTGGTGCAGGAGCACCTAGGCTAATATCCATTTTTGTTAATTGTCAATTTTGGCTTGTACCTGATCTTAGCCAAGTCAGGGTGATAGTGTGTTTATTTTAGACATTAGAAGGTCTTGCTTGTGTGTGGAATAAGTGAATTAGTCATTAGGACTAAGGTCACCATAGCTTAGTCTTTATTAAGTATCTTTTGCTTTAATTAGCTTAATAGGTTAATTTGAAAGTTGAGCCTTAAATGTGTTCTAAACACATCTATGTTGTTAGAAGATGCAAAGAGGTAGTTAAGAGGTTGGTTGCTCGGAATCAAGGAGGTAGAGGTCCTAAGATTTAGGATCATGGCATAAGGACAAAGTTGCAAAAAGTTGTTGCAAAGTTGCATGACAACATTTGTCAGGTTGCATGCAACTTAGTTGTCTTGGATCCCCTCAAAGTTTGGAGTGTGGGATCGATCAACATCCCTAGAAACATGGAAAAATGCATCTATGATGTAAGAGGCTTGAGTTATAAGATTAGGAGATTGTAATTAAGTAAGAGGTCATGCTTTTGAATAAAAAGAACTCTATTTTTCTGAGAATTTCGTATGTTTTGAGGTAACAGTGATATCAAATGGATTGTATGTACTGATTTGGTATTGGATCTGAGTTTACTAAATATATCTAAGCATTCTTTCTTTTGGAAGTAAGTTCATTTGATTTAGTTTAGGAGTTTTGTGTAAATAAGCTAGAGTTTAGGGTCTTTACTGTCTTATTCTGAACAGTCAGTCCTTTCTATGGCTCCCCCATGAAATCTAACCACAGGATCTTCCTGAGGAGGGATGGATATGTTAGGGGAGCCAGTAGTCTATAAATATTTAGCAGTAGGAGTCATGTGGAATCAAGCAAGCATTTTTAAATTCAAACCCTAGGCGAGCTTAGGAAGTCCGGTTCGAAGTTTGAAAGAGAAAAATTGAAGAACATAGGCAGGGGTTAGAAGTACAGTACAAAAAAAGTACGGTTCCAGGTAGGGTTTAGTCACATCTTGACATGCTAAAAAGATTGTGGCCTGTCCAATTCATTTGGGTGAGAGAGGAGCAAGAAATCAATATAACCCTAGAAATTAGGCCTATTAGCCCTATCAACCCTAGGTTATAGGAAACCTGTGTATGGAGGAGACAGGGGTCTGAAACCCTATGAAACATTTAAAGACTCAAAAAGGGTATCTGGAAGTGAAGTTTATTTGCTAGGTTGTTTGGAAAGTTTGAGCAAGAAAAGCAAAAAGGTGACTGGTAAGGGCTACAAGGAATTAGGCCTCACCAAGGCAAGTTCTTGAAATCGGTAAGTGTGAAGATAGAAGACCATCCAAGTTGGAATCTAATGGATGTGTTTGGCATGATATCAATGTTTCTAATACCCCTGCAAGCAAGTTCAAGGTTTTGAGCAATGTTGGTACTTAGAATCTTCTAGGTGTTGGGAAGAGTTTGCAAGTTCAAGGGGTGTCAGTCTTCCAAGGTGAAGCACAAGGTGAGAAACTCTTGGAGAAGAGTTGAAACAGGGTTTAGTTAATGACCTAAGCCTAATCAGAACCTAGAAGCTATCAGGTTCCAAGAAGAATACAGGGAAAAGGTCTTCTCAATTGATTGTGCAAGCAAGCCTAGGATCACTTTCACCATATTGGTATCAGAGCCTTTGTTTGATCAGGCTTGTGATTGATGTTGCAACCCATTGAATCAGTAGGAGAGAACACACCAGAGGAAGAAAGAACCATGGTGACTAATGCTGAGTTAGCCAAGAAGGTAGAAGAGCAAGAGGAGGATAACCGGTTGCTAAGAGAAAGGTTGTCTCGAATGGAGAAGCTCTTGGATGAAGTCCAAGAAACAACAGACAAAGTAAAGGATAAAATAGAATTGAAGGAAGAGCAGGAAGCAAAGGAAAAGGAAGTGGACTTGGAGGAGGAAGCTCCAAAACCCGACCCTGTCCTTGCTGAAGAACCCTTCTTGAAGGCATTGCAGGCCTTAAGTGGCAAAGTTTTGGAAGGAGTGCCACTATTTAGTGGACAAATGGACCCTGATTCAGTTGTAGACTGGATTGAAAGCATAGAGAATCACTTTGAATGTGATGGTATAACAGAGGCCCAAAAAGTAAAGGTGGCCAAGTCAAGGTTGAGAGGTACAGCTCTCACATGGTGGAAATTTGTACAAGCTGAAAGAGAGAAAGAAGGCAAGGGTCCTATAGTTACATGGAGAGGCATGGTAACCAAGATAAGGCAAACCTACCTACCTGATGACTATGAAGTCCAGTTGCATAGGAGGAGACATAACCTTAGACAAAAAGATAGGGATGTTCAAACATACACCGAGGAGTTCCAAAAGTTGTGCCTTAGATCAAAAGTGGTTGAAGATGAAAGCATCAAGCTGGCAAGGTATTTGAATGGGCTTAAATGGTCTACTCAAGAAGACATGAGCTTAGTGAACTTCAAAACCATCCGCCAATGTTATCAAATGGCATTAAAGATAGAGGAGAAAGGCAAAAAGAAGCAAGAGCAGACCTCCAAAAGTAGAGGTAAAGGAAAAGACAACAGAGGACAAAGAGGTGGCTATGGTGGAAGGAGTTCAGAACCAAGGGCCCAAGGAGAAGTTAGATACTCTGAGCAGCAAGAAGGAAGTTCTAGTAGAGGTGGTAGAGGAAGAGGCTCTAGCTCTAGAGGAAGAAGTGGTGGACAAGGAAGAGGTAATTATTTGACCAATATGAAGTGTTACCACTGCAATCAAATGGGACACCTGGCCTATAGATGTCTAGAGAAAGGTAGTACTTCTCATAGAGGAGATAAGAGAACTAATCTAGTTCATGATTAGACAACTGCAGCAGAGAAACATTCTGAAGTACCATTGAATTCTGAGGAAGGTGAGAACCTCATGATGAGGAGAACTTTGATCAAGGAGCCGGTGAAAGAAGAACCAAGCCAAAGGAGGTCCCTGTTTAGGATAAAGTGCAAGATGATGGGGAAAGTGTGTAGAGTCATCATTGACTCAGGGTCTACTGACAATATTGTGTCAGAGGAGACAGTCAGCAAGCTGAAGTTGACAAGGATACCCCACACCAATCCTTACAAGGTCACATGGCTCAATAAAGGTCAACATGTCTTGGTGAATGAACAAGCATGGGTGGAGTTCTCAATTGGTAGGTACAAGGACAAAGTCTTGTGTGATGTATTACCTATGGATGCATGTCATTTGCTCCTAGGTAGACCATGGAAATTTGATCGCCAAGCTGTGCATGATGGAGCAAAGAACTCTTACACTTTCAAGAAGGATAAGGTAACATTTAGAATTCAGTCTTTGTTAGAAGAAATAGAGGTGCAGACAGCAGGTCCTAAATTACTCATGGTTAGTGAAAAATAGTTCTTAGAAGCCTTGGAAGAAGGAGAAGGAGTTGGCTATGCAGTGATGTTAAAGCCAAGAGAGGTAAGCAATGAGAAAGCAGCTGAAAAACCAGAATTACCTAAGGAGATACAGAAAATGTTGCAGACCTATGAAGGCATTGTAAGCAGTGGACAACCAGCAACATTACCCCCTAAGAGAGCCATAAGTCATAGGATAGACTTGATACCAGGGGCTACCCTACCAAATAAAGCAGCTTACAAGATGACTTCTCAACAAAATGAGGAAATAGCTAGGCAAATACAAGAACTCCTAAACCAAGGTCTCATTAGGAAGAGCATCAGCCCATGTGCAGTACCCACTGTCTTAGCACCTAAAAAGGGAGGAGAATGGAGGCTTTGTACTGATTCAAGGGCCATAAATAAGACAACCATCAGGTATAGATTCCCTATCCCTAGGATTGAAGATCTCATGATTGTCTAGGAGAAGCTAGGTACTATACCAAGATAGACTTAAAGAGTGGCTATCACCAAATTAGGATACATGAGGGAGATGAGTGGAAAACAGCTTTCAAAACCAATGAGGTTCTCTATGAGTGGCTGGTTATGCCATTTGGGTTGTCTAATGCCCCCTCCAAATTCATGAGACTCATGAATGAAATCCTCAAAGACTACATTGGCAAATTTGTAGTAGTGTATCTTGATGATATACTAATTTATAGCAAAACAAGAGAAGAGCACCTCAAACAGATAGAGTTGATTTTCAAGAAGCTGCAGGAGGAGAAGTTGATGATCAATTTGGAAAAGTGTGAATTCATCAAAACAGAGCTGGTGTACCTTGGATTTGTGCTATCACATGGAAACTTGAAAATGGACAGCAGCAAAGTGGAAGCCATCCTCAATTGGCCCACTCCAAAGACATCAACAGAGGTAAGAAGTTTTCATGGCCTTGCTCAATACTATAGGAAGTTCATAAGACAATTTAGTGCTATTTGTGCTCCTATGTTGGACACCATTAAAGGAGGAATGAAGACTAAGTTTGTATGGAATGAGCAAGCTAATAAAAGCTTCGAGTTGTTGAAAGAAAAGATAGCTACCCAACCTGTTTTGGTGTTACCAAGCTTTGAAAAGCTATTCACTATTGAGTGTGATGCAAGCAATGTGGCTATTGGAGCTGTTCTCAGTCAAGAGGGTAGACCAGTGGCTTTTCATTCAGAGAAGTTAAGTGAAGCCAAGAAGAAGTATTCTTCTTATGACCTTGAGATGTATGCATTGGTCCAAGCTCTAAGGAAATGGAGGCACTACTTGCTTCCCAAGGAATTCATAGTGTATTCAGACAACCAAGCACTTAGTTTCCTGAATTCACAAGAGAAGTTGAGTCACAGACACATGAAATGGGTGGAGTACCTGCAAGCTTACACCTTCAATATCAAGCACAAGAAAGGAGTTCTCAACAAGGTGGCAGATGCCTTGAGTAGAAGAGTCCTCACCATTCAAGAGATTTAGTTGAAGAGCATGGGAATAGATCATTTCAAGGATCTATATGCAGATGATGAAGATTTTACAGACATTTATAAGGTATGTGCTGAGTACAAGAATCATTTTCATAGTAAATATGTTGAATATACTTTGCAAAGTGATCTTTTGTTTAAAGGGAATCGGTTATGTGTCCCTAGAGGCTCCATTAGGGAGAATTTGATACAAGAAAAGCATAATGGTGCATTAAGTGGTCACTTTGGAATCACAAAGACTCAAGAACTTGTTCAAAGGTTTTACTATTGGCCAAGGATGAACCTAGATGTTAGGAGGTATGTGGAGAGTTGTATAGTGTGTCAAAAGGCCAAAGGTACTTCTTCAAATGCAGGCCTATACCAACCACTGCCTATTCCTACTAGGCCATGGGAATGCTTGAGTATGGATTTTGTAGTTGGGCTACCCAAGACAAAATAGGGCATGGACAGTGTTTATGTGGTTGTGGATAGATTCAGCAAAATGGCTCACTTTGTGCCATGTGAAACAACCAATGATGCCAATCAAATAGCCTCTCTTTTCTTCAAAGAGATAGTAAGGATACATGGATTACCAATGAGCATTGTGTCAGACAGAGACACTAAGTTTATGAGTCATTTTTGGAAGACTCTTTGGCAAAGATTAGGCACTAATTTATCCGATCTGCATACCATCCCCAAACTGATGGTCAAACCGAAGTTGTAAATAGAAGTCTTGGGAATCTATTAAGGTGCTTGACCAAGGAGTATGGTCAACAATGGGATCAGTTGATTGGACAAGCTGAATATGCTTATAATGACACTGTGAACAGATCAACAGGGAAGAGTCCCTTTGAAATTGTCTATGGATTACATCCTAGAGGAGTCTATGAGCTGAGAGACTTAAAGGATGGAGTCAAGGGAAGTGGATATGTTGATGATTTTGCCTATGCAATGCAGGAGATTCATGATACAGTCAGGAAGACATTGGCAGAAAATACCATGAAGCATAAGACCAAGGTGGATGAGCATAGAAGAGAAGTGCAGTTCAATGTTGGAGACTTGGTGATGGTGCATTTAAACAAGTCTAGGTTGCCAAAAGGAGTTCCTCACAAGTTGCAGATGAAGAGGATAGGTCCCTGTTCTATCTTAGCAAAATATGGAAACAATGCTTTCAAGGTGCAGCTACTAGATGATAGTGGACTGTCCCTTGTTTTCAATATTGCAGACTTAGTTCATTATAAAGGACCATCACCAGATATGGATCAGAACCTAAATGAAGTCATCCATGATGTGGAAGAGCTCAAGTTACCTTCTGCTACAGTCAAACAAGTTGACAGTATACTGGATACCAGGGTCTACAAGAAGACTAGGACCAAGGAATACAAGGAGCATCTGATTAAAAGGCATGGTCAACCTGATGCTGATGCAGTGTGGATCAAAGAGTCAGAGTTCAAGAAGTTGGGCATTGATCTCAACTTACTCAATCCAAGGGTGGATTGAAGTCTTTTGTTTTGGGGAGGATGGTGCAGGAGCACCTAGGCTAACATCCATTTTTGTTAATTGTCAATTTTGGCTTGTACCTGATCTTAGCCAAGTCAAGGTGATAGTGTGTTTATTTTAGACCTTAGAAGGTCTTGCTTGTGTGTGGAATAAGTGAATTAGTCATTAGGACTAAGGTCACCATAGCTTAGTCTTTATTAAGTATCTTTTGCTTTAATTAGCTTAGTAGGTTAATTTGAAAGTTGAGCCTTAAATGTGTTCTAAACACATCTATGTTGTTAGAAGATGCCAAGAGGTAGTTAAGAGGTTGGTTGCTCGGAATCAAGGAGGTAGAGGTCCTAAGATTTAGGATCATGGCATAAGGACAAAGTTGCAAAAAGTTGTTGCAAAGTTGCATGACAACATTTGTCAGGTTGCATGCAACTTAGTTGTCTTGGATCCCCTCAAAGTTAGGAGTGTGGGATCGATCAACATCCCTAGAAACATGGCAAAAGGCATCTATGATGCAAGAGGCTCGAGTTATAAGATTAGGAAATTGTAATTAAGTAAGAGGTCATGCTTTTGAATAAAAAGAACTCTGTTTTTCTGAGAATTCCGTATGTTTTGAGGTAACAGTGATATCAAATGGATTGTATGTACTGATTTGGTATTGGATCTGAGTTTACTAAATATATCTAAGCATTCTTTCTTTTGGAAGTAAGTTCATTTGATTTAGTTTAGGAGTTTTGTGTAAATAAGCTAGAGTTTAGGGTCTTTACTATCTTATTCTGAACAGTCAGTCCTTTCTATGGCTCCCCCATGAAATCTAACCACGGGATCTTCCTGAGGAGGGATGGATATGTTAGGGGAGCCAATAGTCTATAAATATTTAGTAGTAGGAGTCATGTGGAGTCAAGCAAGCATTTTTAAATTCAAACCCTAGGCGAGCTTAGGAAGTCCGGTTAGAGGTTTGAAAGAGAAAAATTGAAGAACATAGGCAGGGGTTAGAATTACAGTATGGAAAAAGTACGGTTCCAGGTAGGTTTTAGTCACATCTTGACATGCTAAAAAGATTGTGGCATGTCCAATTCATTTGGGTGAGAGAGGAGCAAGAAATCAGTATAACCCTAGAAATTAGGCCTATTAGCCCTATCAACCCTAGGATATAGGAAACTTGTGTACGGAGGAGACAGGGGTCTGAAACCCTGTGAAACATTTAAAGACTCAAAAAGGGTATCTGGAAGTGAAGTTTATTTGCTAGGTTGTTTGGAAAGTTTGAGCAAGAAAAGAAAAAAGGTGACTGGTAAGGGCTACAAGGAATTAGGCCTCACCAAGGCAAGTTCTTGAAATCGGTAAGTGTGAAGATAGAAGACCATCCGAGTTGGAATCTAATGGATGTGTTTGGCATGATATCAATGTTTCTAATACCCCTGCAAGCAAGTTCAAGGTTTTGAGCAATGTTGGTACTTAGAATCTTCTAGGTGTTGGGAAGAGTTTGCAAGTTCAAGGGGTGTCAGTTTTCCAAGGTGAAGCACAAGGTGAGAAACTCTTGGAGAAGAGTTGAAACAGGGTTTAGTTAATGACCTAAGCCTAATTAGAACCTAGAAGCTATCAGGTTCCAGGAAGAAGACAGGGAAAAGGTCTTCTCAATTGATTGTGCAAGCAAGCCTAGGATCACTTTCACCAGAGGGGTTGGTAGAAGAGGCATAGTATTTAATTATTTACCTTCAAATTCACAATGACGGCCCCAAAGTGTAACATCAATGGAAAAGCATGACATGTTTGTGATTGTTGCAATACATTTTACTGTTTCAGAGCCATCTCTCTTACGGATGGTTGATGCAGGGGAGATAGATAAAAGTATGCCTAGAACATCAATGACATAATTAATAGGTAGTGATAGTAGGGAAACTATGCTCATGATATGCAAGCTTTGCATTGGGATTGTAGATTCTACACATGGTGAAGGAGTAATTGTTGATGATTTGTGTAGGAAAATTTCAAATGGGTTCATTGAGCTACTAAATTTTTTATTAGCAACTTGTGCACGACCATTAGAAATAATGTATACACTATTAGATTGCACAACATTATATAACTCATCAACAAGTTCATTGAAGCATGTGACATGTATTTCGGTGCCTTCTTTGTCAATGAGGTCAAAACCAAAAACTTTTCCTTCTCGGTTAGCATTGTGGAACTCATGGATTGTACTCTTTGTTAATGCTCTACCCTCAATGGACCACCGCTTATAGTATGGGGTTAAAGATTTGATCGGAAGTAATTCAGAAGTGGGTATGGCTGGTTCTTCAGTAGATATTGCATTTTTTTGTAAACCAAATGGGGCGTGGGAGCTAGTACGTGGCAAATGACTTGTTGCTTGCAGAAGAGGAGTTGGAGTTCCAATGAGTGGTGCTTTATTCAAGACCATTTCAAGATTGTTGATAATTATAGCCCTGAAATTGAACGATGTCACTGATTTAGGAAAATCAAATAAATGAATGACAGCAATATTGAAAAATAGAGTAAGTTTGGACGTACGTGTATTTCTCGAACACCTTGGAAGTATATTATGTAAGGCAGACAATAGACCCAATGGCCATCGCTTCTTCGACAACAAGATTGTTGAACTGGCTAGGAAGCAAAGTTGGATGGGTATGGACACCATCAGAGAGTTCAATACAGTATTTAACATTTGTTGATTGACCATGTTGTATAGCATTTATGGATGTGACCTGTAATGAAGGGTCAAGATCAACCATGCCTGGAAGAATTTCTTGAACGGCATTTGGAGTTAAAGTTGCCATTGAGATGGTGAAAGGTATTGTAGTTTTGTGCCTGCGGAGAAGTTGTGAGTGTTAGAATTTGCTTTTATGACACCTCAAATTATGGTTCTCCTTAATTGTATGATTGATGTTAATGGTGAAAACCAAAATTGATAACATATAGCCACATAGTTTATCTACATGTTTATAACATGTTTATAAAACCAATGGTTTGTGAATGGGATAATTTTTTTGCAAACTATATAGTAAAAGACTTTCTTGGAGTTTTCTATATGAAAACAATATTTATCGAACTATAATGTGTGTAGTTCTTAAGATTTAATATATAGCAAAAAATAATGAGAAATGTAAACTATATTTGAATTTTGTAGTATAGATAATTGATTATTTGATGATGTATCTTGGTTTATTGGCAATGGTTGGTTCATATGGATGTTTTCACTTTTGATGTCTTCTAATTTCTATTTCTTTGTTTTCAACATGTTCTATCAATATGATGTGTTTGGGCAAGTGACTTACTGCAAGACTTTGGCAAAAATGTGCCCTGCTAGCAACGATGTAGAAGCAGAGGCCGCTCAAAAGCGAGACAATCCAAAACCAAACTACTTAGAGTTGTTGTTTTTATCTATTGACAATTTTAAAAAAGTAGATCTAAGAATAATTGATTCAAAGTATTGACAATTAAAAAAATATATCTAAGTATATCAGAATTTACAGCTACCTAAAATTAGGTTTTTCACTAAAAATATTACATTAATCCACTAATAGTATCAAAATTAATCCACTTAAAATGGGCTTCTAGTTGTCAGTTATGATAATATAACAAACACTTAAAATTCAATTTGTTATTTAGTTCTTTGGAAAACATAAATTAAAAGTTTTTTGACACATAATGTACAGGATGGTGTACAAGGACTCAAGTTCTTTGAAATAAATCTGCAATTTAGTCTTATTGAGGGAGTGTTTTGGATAACTCAAGCTAGCAAACTAACATGTTTCCAAAATCATAATCTTCTTAATAAACATGCTAAGTGAATTCTCCGTAGTTTATATCAATTAAACCAAGGACTTGTGGTAAACACCATATGTAAAATGATTGTCAAGTCTGCTTTTACTCATGATCTGGGTTCAAGTAATATAATTTTGTTCCTAACACATGGTTTTCCATGAGCAAGGCCATACATTTGATAAGAAATATCATATATGGGCTTAACTCTTCACTCTATTATCCACACATTAAATCATATCAATAAATAGATATGGTGTTTTAATCTCTATTATCTAATATAACTGTTGATATTCAAAAAATAAGTGCAATAATAAATCACTAAGATCTAACAACTATAAAATATGAAAAAGAAACATAACAAACAATGTTCAAAACTAAAACACACAAATTAACTTAGAGAAAACCTATTTTAGGTGAAAATTTTCAACCTAAGAAGCAATGAATCCTTATTCCATTACTATGGGATCAAAGAAATTATATCTACCTCAACAAGCTCCAATACAGTTTAACTACTATGACAACAATTTTTAACTTGCAACCAATATTTTCCTATAAAAGGCTGCAAAAATCTTGTATGAAGCTCAATAGCTCTAAATCTGGATATTTATAGATCTACTCTTTATTTATCATGAATAGATTGAAGCAACAAGCTGTAGGGAGACTGATTTTGCTTCGTCTCAATTTTTCTTAAATTCTACTTTGGTAGGGTTTCATAATATTTTCCTGCAAAATCTGCCCATTTTTCTCAATGGCATCCTTACAGCACAACACAATTTGTGCAAAGTCTTAAGGTAAGTCACTTGCCATGATTTCAATGAATTTTTTATGGGAATCTGTACATGTGCAAACCACTTTTGTTGTGTTTTATTTCATTTTAATACAGTTATGTTGTTATTTGGTAAATGAAGGCATTTGTTCTGTGGTTTTGTCAGTGGTTGTTTTCAATAGAATATCAACATATTATTCAGTGTTGTTTTGGTTTTAGAGTGTGAATCTATGTTGAAACAATCTATCAAATGTTGAATTAGAAGATCAAAACTTTTGTATCACTATCTCTGTAAAAAATAGTTGCCACTTTTCATGTGACCAAAGAAAATTTGAAGTTGCAATATTTTTTGAAGCTACAGAATTCCTCTTACATATAAACCTGAAGTGAGTGTGCTTCAAGATGGCATGTAAGTGTGCTTCAAGGTGGCCTAGAAATGCAACACCCATGGAAAGCTTATTATGGACAAGAAAACTGGTAGAAGCAAAGGGTATGCCTTTGTTACAACAGAAACTATTGAATTCTTTCTCTCGTTTCGTGTTTTCCTTGCCTTGTAAATGTTGTAAATGCAAAAACAGGGCTAAACAGATGATACAAATTAGTCCAACATAGCTATCAGTAAACAGCCCCCCCTACAGATTTAGGACAGAGTCTGTAACAACTCATATCAGGAATACAAGCTTTTGTATAGTATTCTATAACTGGGAAGTCCTTAATTCACAAACTATGAGATGCTCATCTTATAGGCTAATCTTGTAAAAACGTATGGAAGCAACTATTTGAAGAGGTGAACTTTGGCAAACAGTCAACTTAGCTTTCATTTTGTGTGTAAAATTAGTTTACTATTATTTTTGAATCATAGGGGTTCCATTGCAGTGATTGTTTCACTGAAGAAGACCAAACTTTGGCATGAAAGAGGATAATGTCTATTATCTTCCTCTCTTCTATATCTTTGTTTGTCTTCAACAACTTAGATTTAGCTGCTGTTTCGTTTTCTTAGTATTCTTTTTTGAAATATCTTATATTTTAGAATATAGTGTTCTTCATCTTTTTCTAGGAGACCTGTGTAATTTTCAACATTGGAGGTTAAATGCACTAATATTTTATTTAACAGAGTAAAAATCCCTACAATATTATTCTGTTGTATATATCTCTATGAAAGCTAATACAACTTGTTCTACAGTCAATGGATATGTATTTTTTTTGTTTTTCATTTATTATGTTCTTTCATTATCAACAGTAAGGTGTTGTCAAGGATTTTGGGGGAACCCTTCCTCTAGTAACTTTATATATATATATATATATATATATATATATATATATATATATATATCCAAATTTACTTCCCTAAATTGATTCAGAAGGTCATAAAACACATTTTTACTAATCTGGGATTACAATATGAAAGATCTCTACTGTGGGCTTCTAGTTCTATTTCAAGGGGAGCCTGGCCCATACCAAATATCAGATATGAATCTGCTGATCATCACTCTGTCAGTTCAATTCAAAAGATTAAGAGTCAATTTCCAACTTCAAAGGTCTACCTACAAATTAAAAAATCAATGGCAGGGGTTCCATTGATGGTCTGAGGCAGTGTCTAAATTTTTTTTTTGTTGGCTGGATCTAGAGTTTAAAAATCTTTTTGAAACTTGCTAAACATCCAAAACACCCAAACACAAGGAAAATGAATAACTTGAATTCTTTCTTGACTCAATGCACATTTTTGCATCCAAGTCAAATTAACTCCACACTAGTTTCTGAATAAATAAGAAAACTTTGTACCAAGTAACTATTCTGAGCACCCACTACATAATTACTGTTGGGTTTGCTTCAAGATGGCATGTAAGTGTGCTTCAAGGTGGCCTAGAAAATCTTTATAGCCAACTACTACAGAGGCTGCTACCCAACAGTCTAAACGCAATACAATCAATGATATGGGTATTCTTGTTCTATGTGAGTAAATGTAGGTGGCATTGATTGGCAGTTTCCACTAAATTAGTTTCTACCATGTAGTTTAATATTCACTATTTTGATTTTTTCAGCAAAATTAAAACCATAGTGTATGGAGCGTCATGAGATGCTGAGAATTTCTGTTGTAACTTGTTTACCCCGAGCTACTTCTACCTACAATGCTTTTACAGTGTTCATGGTGAAGGCTGAGAGGAAGCTACAAAGAAGAACAACTGTAGAAGCTACAATGTGAGGACCAGCTTCAATTGGTTCATCTCATTTAATGCATACCCATTATTTGATTTGCCATGATTTGGTCTGAGTGAAACGGTGGCAGTCTGCACGAAAATATATGTTTGAACAACTGCAATGGATCATCATTACACTCTATTGGAGTCAAGAGCAAATGCTTGCTAGGGTGCATTTTTCTATCTTCAAATGAGATTTAATGGTGGATCCAGAAGTGGGGAGTTTTATCTCCATTTACATTGCATTTGCTGATAGTCTTAACGTTTTGGTTGATTGGAATTGCATGTTGAGTGGATGTCATGGAGAAAATGACTAATTGTTGGAGAAGTTGTTGGTTACGGGTGGTGGTGGCATTGCTCTGTTTTAATGTGTTTGTGTGTGAGTGTTCCGGGTTGAATTATGGGGAGGCCCTGGGCAAGTGCCTTTTGTTTCTGGAAGCTCAGAGATCTGGTAGACTTCCGTCAGGCCAATGTATTACATGGTGTGACCACGTTGGACTCATTAATGGATTACTGCAGGTTGTATGTTTTCTTTTCCTAAATACCTATTATGCTGAACAGTAGAGATACTGTATAATGTAGCAAGATATAAAAAGAAAACCCTAGAAAATTCGAATACAATAAACTGGAAGTGACTTACCTATAGATTTTGTGCCAATTGTGTCGATATGTCAATGATGCGAATGGAAGGAAAATGGGCAGAGGTCGCAGGAAATTTTCAACAAACCCGAAGTTGTTACTGTTGCTGATTGCTGCTTCAATCTGTTCACAGTTAAGAGGCGGAAAGCATTAGCAACGGAATAAGGAGTAAAAAATGGAGTGGAAACCATTAAGGGCAATAGAAATGCGCCTTACCTCATGATTATGCACAAATATCTCTTGATGCCGCTGATAAAAAATAAGGTAACCAAACTAACGCAGATATTAAGAGGGCAGATATTTTGAAAGGAGTTAATGTGACATTGAACACAGGAAAGCTCAATGAGTGACACGCCGAAAGGGGCATTATGTCGTGTTGTCAAGGAGGCCGACTCTGTAATAACTGCTCTGCAGATATTTTTTCGTCTTCTGCAATAACCTCTGTGCCATCCGGGGAAAGACATTGAACCGCTCAGATGCATTTGGTCGCAGGCGATTGCTTGTGCACGATTCTAGACCGTCGGACGCAAAAAGCCCTCCCAAATACTAAGCATGGCACCCTTATCCAAGTCAAACTACATGGAGGAGAATATGGATTTAACGCAGATGAAAGTCTAGTTTAGGCTATTTAATTTCTTTATTTCCTCTTTTCCATAGATAAGGCTTGCTTTAAGGCAAGCTTAAAGATGTTATTTTATTATTAATTTTCACTCTAAAGCTGTTTCTAAGAGCTTATAACTAAGGGCTTAAAACATATTGGGATCCCATAAGTCAATGCCAAACTTGTGTTGTAAAGATTCTCATTCAAAACATTGTATTTTTGTAGAGTGAAGAATAGTGGATATTAAGCTTATGTTGTGGAGGTCGGATGTTATTCAGTGATTGTTAAATCTATGTCTGTAATTTTCTTAAGTTAGTCAAAAGTAGACTGTTTTAAGTCAAACTTTTCTTGGTAAACTGTCCATATAAATTGTAGTTTTAACTGCTATTTAACTCGTGAAATCATGCGGCATTTATTTAATTTAATCATTTTTTGTTGATGTAAAATATTAGTCTCTGATTTAGCCAGTAATTGGCATCCATTCATGTTATTTCATAAAATTTTGGTTTACAATCAAAAATTAGTTTCTATTAGTATAGTTGAAGGTTGTGCTTGTTTGTATTCTAAATGTTTTATCCTCAATTTGAAATTCCTATTACAAGCATTGACTGTTGACAATCCAATGCTGCATCCAAAACAAAAACATAATCAATTAAATATTTACATTTAATATAATGCGCCCACTGGAATCTTGTACAATGTGCATATTTGTAAATTCCATTAATTTTAAGTTTAATTAAATGTTTAAAAACTTCCTCTTACAATTTGAACAATGGTTCTACTGAAAAGGAAAAATTAAGACACTCGACACATTTAACTTCACAAATTATCAAAGGTAACTATTTCTTTAAATTGTCTCCAAATTTTTACACAAAAATAAGTCAACTTTATAAGATGCAGCTTGATTTCTTTTCGTGACAATAGCATGAAGCATATAGAAACCACCCAATCTAAGGCGATAAATTCTACAACCTTAATAAGTGTAGAACCATGTTATCTGCGAAAGAATTGTCAAACCTAATTTCCATATTCATAGATGAATGAAAAAAATCTTATACCAGAAAAATCAAGGGCAAGCATGACAAAGATAGCATGAAATAATTTGCTGAAGCCTCGAACAAGTCAGAACAAGATTATGAGTGTTTCTCCATAAATACTTCACAAAAAGCTCGTTTCATTTTGGTTATTTTCCTCTTAACCACTACTGTAAGATCTGGCATCCAAACAATTGCTATACCACTATCTTCAGGCCCTTGACATGGGATTTAAACTGATCTGCATAAATCAGGTATTTGTCAGTGGCCAGCCTCTGTATTTCCTGCTCAAACCTCTAACTAATAATATTTGACCACTTTGTACAGGAACGAACCCCAAAGAATGTTCCCATAAAATTATGTTGACCATAACTCCAAAGATCTAATGCAGCGCAAAAAAACATTACATAAAAAAGGGATGGTTAGTTCATCCAGTTGTCAAATGCATATTAAAGATAACTCTTTGTCCAAAGAATAATTGATGGACCAGCCCAAAATAACTTTAGAATTGCTTTATGCACAGTTTGGAAAATAATTTATGCTATTTTTTGCTAGCTTCATCTCTTAGCACAACACTATTGCTAAACCTTCCAAACATTCTGTTCAAGGTTGAACTAAGCAGAAATATAGACAAATCTGTTTCGAACAGTGCAAAACATTAAATTTCGTAGAAAATAATATTCTAGTTCAAGATAGACATAATTGTTGGCCCCTTCTTCTACATACATAGAGAAATGTTTATTCTAGGACAAAACTGATTGATGACTTCCATGCAACCTCGAAGAAAGCAAACACCCATCTAGTCAATGCTCCTCTTGATCAGAACTATGTCTACAGACAGAGATTAGATCTACAATCAGAGGGGTTGACGTGCAGTTGGAACTCATACTATGAATATCAGGAACCCCCAAATGCACTATTGTACAAAATCTTGAAAAAAAGAGTTAGTTAATAGTGAACTACTAGATTTAAAAGAGACTGAAGCCAAATAATTGGCTGAAAAGAATTGCCATTCCAAGAGTTATTGCTATCAGGGAGGACACCCACGTAAGTTTCTCAGTAATCCTTGGAACTCTACTTTTAAGTGCCTCACTACAAGACCCAATAAAAACAGTATAACTACTCATCGCCAAAACAGTCCCAAACAAAAACATACAAAGAAAAGCAGCTCCAGCTAAACGAGATGGCAAAGCAAGTGCAGGCAATATCATCATCAGTGCATCTGGCTGCAGTCCGTGTACAATTCCTGTAGCAAATGTTGCAAAGCCAATCTTTCTTTTACCACCTGTCAAATCCAGGGAAGGTTCCACAGTGTCCACTTCACATTCACCCCCATCTAGAGCTACACAAGGGGTTGGTGTTTCTGAGACCTCCTTAATGCCCATTGCACCAATAACAAGCAATGTCATGCCTACAACTCTTGTTCCCCATGTGCGGATTACTTCAATGTGCAATTTATCTTTTAGCAACAAAAACACAATACCAAAAATAACCTGACCAGCATCATGGCCACAGCCCCAAAGAGCTCCCACAACAGCACTTTCCATTCTAGTTCGACCAATAGAAAGAGGAGCCAGTGCAGCAAGGTGATCAGGCCCTGATAAAGTGTGTAGACATCCTGCAATAAATCCAGTCCAAGCACTATTAAGCAAAAAAGTACCAGATGCCTTCTCCCCAACCGCAATCGCCACAGAGTTTCCAGGTTTTGCAGCAGTATTGGCACCAGCAAAGGCTAATGCTGCCAGAGTAGGATGTATAAGGACGACAATTACCATGGATAATAGAACAACTGTTCTAGCAGAAGTTGCCTGAAAATGAACATGTTAGTTCTCTTCTTGACGATTAAAGAATGCATTCTGGGAAAACTATCTAGTAAAAGCAATTCAAGTTGATTAATCTTGCAAGTCTAGATTCACATTAAGCAAAAGCACTTAGTTTAGGATTAGTGGTTAACATATGCCACAACCTGTGATTTTATTCCAGTTCAAAAATAATTATTTGTCATGGAATAAATGTAAACATGAACCCCTAATCATGATAAATAGCCACTAAAGATAACAAATGGCCAATCTTTACTTTGAATAATTTGAATTAACTAAATTTAAGCAAATGATACAACCCGCACTATCTTATGCACAAAATGCTCTTTTGACTTTAATTATTTTGGACACATGAATTGAGGAACGGTGTCATCAGTTTACTCCAGCCATTTAACTCAAACAATTAAGAATCTTTCATGTACTAGATGGTTTGGAGAAATCATCTTCGTAGTTATCTGAGGACAAGCCCCTTGAATTCATGGCAAACCAGGTTTGTACATAACATTTAGAAAGGACAATAGCACCTGATGCTTTAAAAATTTCTACCACAGAAGCAACTCCCAGGAGAAAAAAGACAACAGTGTCAAAAAAACTAAGTGGGGCCCATCTAAGTAAGCAATTGGCACATAAACATGAATTTTCATGCTGCAATTTGAAAGCAAATGAAATCAACAAAATTAACAAGGAGAAAATGCAAGCAACTCTACTTGCATTTATGCTAATTGTAAAATTACCTTCCATATTCTCTCTAATTTAGCTGTAAATTCTAGTCTAGCATGGATGCTTCTCTCATAGATGGCTCTACTTTTGAGTTCCATCTGCCTATTTCGCTTATTTATGGACATTAACAATGTTTTTCCTTTTCTTTTATGTTCTTTCTCACTTTCTTATCATCTGCAATAGAATCTCAATGAAGGTCTTTCATTTGCCTCCAATTGATTCCTCATCCTTCCCATATCCAACTTCAAATTACAAGAGAAGCAACATTTATAAACTCTAATTAATGGAGTTCATCATTAGGAAATGATAATAATCACAATATACACCACCGTTCAGGCTAAACCCTTTCTATCATTTAGGGAATCACCATCTTCCACATGCGTTTGTGGCAAGCATGTGATAGAGCTAACCAAATGTATCCATCCTCCCTCTCAGCTCTGAGAAGAGCCAAACAAAGGCAGCTTATCAATACAAAATACCTACCTATAAACCAAAAAATCATGTAGATTGACCAATGGTGATCATTTGTACTTCAACCAGCCATTCTCTCAACTCTCGAAAACAGTCTATTTTGGGTAGTTGAAAATACAAAATTTAATCGTTACCATTTGCTTCAACTATTCTTACAACTTTGATGCACTCTTCTATCTACAAAATTTATCATCCCATTCCTTTTGCTACTTCATTGATGTTTGATCTTCTGCGTACTTCCAAAAATCTCCATTGGAATTAATGCCTTTTCTCCCATCCTTCACATTGCAAAGAAACATACCACACAATAGCAGACAACATTATGTATTTGCAATTATCTCCATTTCAATTGATTGTGCAGTGATTCCAATTCATATATTTTATTTTCTTTTGTGTATGATGTATAACAGTTTAAAAAAATAAAATTAAGCATTGATCTTTAAATATACAGTAACCATCCAAATCCAAATTTGCCTTCCTTCCTTGGAGTAGTTATGTTTTGATGATCATCTCCTCCCCTTCCAGGAAGCCAGGTCTTTCCACATCAATTAATGAAAAATAACTACTTAAAAAAGCTACCAGATTTTGGATCCAAAATGCATCAAAGAATAATGTGTTTGTCCAAGAAACAAGAATAAAAATGATGTGGCGGGAGCTAAATCACATCAAAGAAAGAAGTAGCTCTGATATGGTGAAAAGGTAAACTGACTAATCAGAATTTTGCATTGAACTAGAGAACAGCCTGGTTAGTCTTCTAACACTGACAATAAAATCAATTGACAAAATTGACACATATTGCATATGTACAGTCAGAAAAGCCTCTGGAATGTACAGCGGTAGACATAAGCAGACAGATACACAAGAGTAGTTCTCACTTCTCAGAGATACAGATTCAATCTAAAGGTGCAACTGCAGGGTTAAACTTCAGTAGGAAGGCTCTGAAAGTATGGATTTAGAACAATGGTCCAAACTTAATTGCTAGCATAAGCTAGCACCAGCCACACACATATGTAAAGACAAAGCTAGTCTCACATAATGAAAATTTAAAGTTCAATTTTTTTTGGCACAGCTGTGACCTGAGATTTGAGTGGTCGGGCTGAATGTATTCAGGAAGGCTTGAGGGGAGACTTACAAACTCTGAAAGCACTAGTGGGAAAGTAACAAAAATGACTTTGGAGTAATGGAGTGGAGTAAATGGTAAAGGTTCCAAGTCTGAACTCTAAACACCAAATAAATCTGGACAGTTCAAATCAAGAAGTCAACATAGCAAAGAGATGAACCTCATGTCTCCAACATCAAGCAACGAAGTTGTGGAAGGAATGGAAGGATGTAATGTTGAATCTGACATGAAAAAAGGCAAAGTTTTAGCATTAAAGTGTTGATTCTGTCGTGCTTTGGAAGACTAGAATATTCAACAATGAAGCAACAAAATCCAATGAAACTCACAAACACTCAAGACTCAAGAAAGTTAAGAAGCTTCAGGTGTCAGGAAGGTTTCATGTTCACATAGACATAGGTCAATAATACCCGAGTGCCAAAAGCTTTACTTAGTTTTGAGCAATTTCGAGATGCAGGAATTTCAGAGGAGTTGTGCCCCAAAAGAACATCAAATGATGCCAATCAACAAAGACTTAGTTGATCTAGATCATTTTTAGACTTCAAAGGTTTCAAGAGTTTGGGAACTTCAAAGGGCAAGGGAAAGCCCAATGAAAGCTAAACTACTAAATACTTGGGGACTTGCAGATTCTTTCAACTTTCCATGTGGGCTGTGTTGTCTTGCACAGAAGCTTAAAATTCAATTTGAAAACAAATTTGGAAAAATAAAGCCATACAACAGCAATTGCCATTTGTTCTAAAATCAACAAAGTCATGCTTTTAAAAAAACTTTTACAACACCATTCAATGGATTTTGCAGGTTCTTAAAATCATAAATTCTGGTATCCAACAAGGAGAATCTAACCACCACATAAATGGGTATCTCATGGGGATAATAAATCCAAGCTTGAAACCAAGGAACCTGACAAGGTAGGATTACCATAAAGTGCAAAAATGCACTACCAATTCTAACTTGGAGGAACAGCACCCCACAGAGTCTTGCTGGAACCTGGTGTCTGCAACAGCCTCAAAGAATGTGATGATGGATCCAACATCTTCTCAAATGAAGAAGACCACACCCGCAAGTCTCTGAAGAATGTGAAGATAGCTCAGACATCATCTCCAATGAAAAAGATCACATTGCAAGTTTCTAAAGAACATGTAAGGCCACAAAAGTAGCAGTTACACGCTAATGTGAGGTAGAACATGTTGTCCCCTAAAGTAGCTTATCCCAAAAGGAAAATTGAAGACATCTGCCCAGCTTAAGCTAGGATCACTTTACAATTTTTTTTAAATATATTCAACATTTATAAAAAGAAGTCAAATTAATGTACATCATAAGGGGGACCTTTTTTAAATATATCTGTGGGATCAAATAAGTAAAATGGAAAGTTTTAACTAAAATCCAGAATGGCTTTCAATTAAAATGTAAATGGAGGCCTAGTGGAAAAGCTCAGTAAATAGTGAAAAGGATTGTAAAGCTATAACTGTAATATTTTAATTAACATTTATGAGTTCTTCAGTTGCACAAAATTGAAGTACATACTCCTTTATCCACTTAGTTATGTGCAACCAATCAGCTGCAAAAGAAGCACATGATTTGGTCTATATGCATTCCAAATTACACATCCTATCACAAAAGGAAGTTGACTACAAGCAAAGAGCAACATAGAATTGGGATATAACCTCTGAGTGTGCTGACTTGGATGCGTTTATTTTAGAAATTGCCAAAGCCACCTTAGATGATAACGAGACTCCTGAACATGATATTGCTAATAGAAGTGGCATTGTGGTTGCTTGTGGTTCAAATGAAGTTGAACCAAGAGATGACTTAGATGCTTTCGATAGAGAGCAAGATGTAGATTGTTTATTGTATTTACTATTTTGTAATGCTTTGACATACATAATATAACATTGAATTATCAATTATCTTTATCACTATCATAGTATCTATCAAATATCGAATGTGCTTTCAATTCTGTATTTTTACTTTTTGCAAAGTATGGGTCTTTTAATATGTATAGTGCAGTCATACCGAACCTAAGAAAAAAAAAATCACTGCACCAGTGTACCTTAACCGGCAAATTAGTAAATTCCCATAAATCTCCAATGGCCTCTTTAAAGACTTCTTGAAAGGGGGTCTGCTGTTATGACCTCCATATACATGACACAGAATCTACTTTAAGACCTCTGCATACTTTAACCTGAATGTCATTAACATCATAGTCATCAAGAGACATGGAGTTGAGATGCAGGGGATGGAATATCAATTTCAGAATGCTCGTTCATAGAATCTACTTTAAGGCCTCTGCATGCATTAACCTGAATGACAATAACTTCATAGTCATCAAGAGACATAGAGTTGGGATGCAGGGGACGGATTATCAATTTCAGAATGCTCATTCACAGAATCTACATTAAGGCCTCTGTATACTTTGACCTGAATGTCATTAACATAATAGTCATGAAGAGACATGGAGTTGGAACGCAGGGGATGGAATATCAATATCAGAATGCTCGTTCACATAATGATAAAGCCCACCAGGGTTCCATTGCTCACCCTTAGTATCTAATGGGGATGAGACTTGGGGGAAGTGAACTTAGTAAACTACCCAAAACCTACCAAATGTCTACTTTGCAATCAAAAAAGTATACATTCTAACACAAGATATGGAACCAATCCATCCCTAGACAAGAGTTATTTTGGTTTACTATTTTATCACCCATGTTATTGTCGAACAAGTCAGAGCCGCTGAGTTCATTTAATTTGCATTAAAAGGTATTATAACGTATCCTCTAATCCACGTTTTATGAAATTGAAATCAAAAAAGGAAGGAGAAGGATAATAAATATAGCGTACCATTTTTTTCCAGAATGCAGGTGTGTAGTCATGTTGAGCTGTCGGGGTTTCTTGGATATGATTTGGTGGACCTTTAAAGGCGCATCGTGGTAAGAGATATATGTGCTGGCGTTGGGAATGGCCATTGAAGCAAGATAGCGCTACGGGCAGAGGCTTCTTCGCACCAAGCGGAGCAACAAAAGAAGCAGGAGAAGGCCGTGTATACACAGAACGATAATGGTGACTGTAATTAAGTGGAACTACTTTTAATCGAGTGACAGAAGAATAGGAAGAATGGGTAAAAATTTTCTCCATGAATCTTCAATTTCTTCCTCTGCCCAAATAGTATTGAAAAAACCCCACTACTCTAAAACAAACTCATAGAAAGCTCTAACCCAAATACCCAAAACCCGCTTCCTCTTAAATTCTCGTTTGCTTCTACCTGGTTTATCACACTACTTATGGGTCTAACTTCTTTAATTATCTAGGGAGGGAATGTAATTAAAAGCTTAGTATTTGTAAACGAAAATAACCGCTTAGTAAGGATAATCTAGTTTAATTTAATAATGAAAACCAATCAAACGTAAAATAATTTAGATTAATTTATTCTTAATAATAATAAGTAGATGAAATTTTATAATTAAATGTTTTTTTGAAATTAAATATAATCAATAGAATAATTATTTGTGGGAATTGTAATGAAAAATAAAGTTTAGTTTTATGCAAGTTCAATTTGTTTAATATTTGATAAATATATCTCAATTTTTATAATTTTGGAAATTTTATTTGGCATAATTTGTTTTGTAATTTATAGATCTAATCTAGTTAAATATGTATTTTTTGTTATAAGGTTAATTGTGGTCTTTGTTCTTTGATAACAATTAAAGATTGACAATATTTTAAAATATCTTGGAGAAGTATTAAGACATATTTTTTATTAGAAATCTATGTATTAATAAATATGTGTAAAATAAACATTTGAAACTATTATGAATTATTCTAACTTGAAATTGGTGATTAACTTAAATTGATATAAGAAAAATGTTTTCATTTAATCAATTTAAAAAATTTATTAAACCACTAAATGTATATATAAATAAGTAAAACTATTACATATGAAAAAGAGGTAAAGATAATTATTTTTATTTTTTATTTTTTATTTTATTTTATTTTTTCAATAGTAATTGAATAAATCATAGGAAAAATTGTTCCAAATTTGGAAACTTAAACACAAACAAGTCATTTACTTTTACTTTTTAGATGTATGGACACATAATTTTAAAAAAAAAACTTTTTTCATAATAATAAAATCTATAATACAACACATGCAAATAATTATAAAATAGTTAAATGAAAAAAGTTTAAGAAAGTAATGTCAATATATTTGATTTCATTTAATTATCTTTTTATTTTGTTACTTAATAAGATGTCATTTATAAATTATTTTATTGTTAAATGACATTAATAATATTATGTTTATTATTAAATATTAATTATTTGATGTGTAAATGATTTGTTAAATTTAAGCTAAGGAGTTTTATAATAAGAAGATGAAATTTTACAATTAAATGTTTTTTTTGAAATTAAATATAATGAATAGAATATTTATTTGTGGGAACTATAATGAACAATAAAGTTTAATTTTATGCAAGTTCAATTTGCTTTAATATTGGAAATAGATGTTTAATATTTGATAAATGCATTAGAAATTTTATAGAAATTTTGAGTAGGTTGAATAGAGGCTTGTCAATTATTTGGCATGGTTTGCTTAGTAATTTATGGATCTAATCTAGTTAAATGTGTGCGTTTGTTATAAGGTTAGTTGTGGTCTTTGCTTTTTGTTAACAATTAAGGATTGACAATATTTTAAAATATCTTGAGAAAATATTAGAACATGTTATTTATTAGAAATCTATGTAGTGATAAATATGTGTAAAATAAACAATTGAAACTATTATGAATTCACTTAATTAACTTAGATTGATATAAGAAAATTATTTTCATTTAATCAATTTTTAAAATTTATATAAACCACTAAATGCACACATAAGTAAAACTATTACATATGAAAAAGAGGTATAGATAATTATTTTTATTTTTATTTGAAAAGGTATATTTATTTTTCAAATTAAAACAAATCATTTACTTTCTTTTTAGATGTATGGACACATAATTTTATTTTTTAATAACTTTTTTCATAATAATAAAAGCTATAATACAACACATGCAAATAATTATAAAATAGATAAATGAAAAAAGTTCAAGAAAGTAATGTTAATATATTTGATTTCATTTAATTAGTTTTTTATTTTGTTACTTAATAAGATGTCATTAATAAATTATGTTTATTATTAAACGACATTAATAATATTATGTTTATTATTAAATATTAATTATTTGATGTGTAAATGACTTGTTAAATATAAAGTAAGGAGTTTTTGTTAACACACTTAAGTCATTGCAATCCACTTCTTATTATCATTATAGTTACACATCTAGATATAATTATGAGAGAATAATTTCAAATAGTGAAGTATTAAATTAAAGTATTCAGTTTGTACTTGGGGTATATGATTTTCCCACCATAAATTTGTATTCATGTGTTGTAAATTTTAATGTACATTACTATTTCTAGGCTTATTATTACTTATTTCATAGATATTACATCCAGATTTATGCAATATCTATATGTGAATTGTTATAAAATGACAAAAAGAATACTAAACTATATTTTAAAAGTTCAGTAAATTATGGCCTTCATTATTCTACAATAAAAATTGTGATGCTAATTATATTGATGATTCTATTGATGGAAAATTCACCTCAATCTATTTATTTAAATATGTTGTAGGTGATATTGTGGGTGGTTGGGTGGGCGCCACTCCACAATTACTTGTGTGGAGTGGTTGATGTGGCATAGGGTTGCGTGGCGCAATATGGTGGGTGAGTTGGTACTCACATGGCTTATTTTGCTAGCACTCATGATCACATTTTTATGCAAGCATTTTAAGCGATCTTTTCATTGGGTTGTGCACATGTTTAATGCCTAATAGCATATGAAGGTGGCAGGCACGTCTAACAAGGCACTCATAGTTGTGTGGTGCAGATCTCCATTTCGTATAATCAAGGAAGTTGGTGAGCTAGCTTTTTGACAATCTATTGGTATTTTTGCCTCCCATGCATGGGTTAAATCTTGCAATTTTTTCTCATTTTGGCATGGTGAGGTTTATTTTGCAAGTCTTTGTGAAAGGTCTAGAAACCGGCAGCATGGATACACCAATTCAGCTTCTCAACAATAAGCAACAAATGGCCTTTCTCAACCCTATGATGTCACTTAGGCTAAGTTAGATCATCTACCATCCCAACTATCTTACGTTTGCAACAATTAAATGTATCACCGAGAAGGGTTTCATGGCGGGAGCCGAAGGTTACAGGTTGTACTCCAACATATCCTCGAGGGTTTTAGCGAGCCTACTGGATATAAAAGTCCCTAAGGTGGAGGTGAAGGTGATAATACAACACCTGTTTAGGAAGGATTTATTGGTCGGGTTGGAGGAGACTTTGGCAACGGCTTCCCTAGGAATTGGCATCCCACGCCTGTGCGACCTGGGGCTTGTGATGGACCCAAATGAAATGATCAAGTTTTATCCCTTCATACTAGATTTGCATGGTTTGGAGCTGATAGAGCATCGCAAATTAGCGGCTGCTAGTGTGGAATTCGTAAGGAAGAAAATAGGTTGGTGGTTGTTCAAAATGCTTCCTAGAAATACGACTTTAGGGTCTTAGCACAAAATAATGTCTGGTAATTTGTCTATGTGAAAATGTAATAGTGTCTATTTGTTTGTTGGGGGTGTCTAGTTTTTATGTAGGTGGTTTCAGTCAAGGTTGGCTATGGCCATAGTTTAGTTTCTAATGTATGCTTCGGTGGATAATACTCAATAGTTCAGGTTTAGTGGAATTTTGATGCAGATTTTGACCCTACGTGGTCAATTTTGGGGGGTTTGATAGTTTTGTTAAACTATGTTGATGGCAATCCTCTACCCCATAGTCCTTGGGCATGAAATGTAAAAATCCATTTTTGAAATATCAATATAAATTATATCTTACCTATCAAAAAAAAAATGTTGTAGGCAATATCACATGGAGTAGTAAAAAACAACCTATTATGGCTCTTTTATCCACAAGGGTTAAATATAGAAGTGCAATAGAAGCAACAAAGGAATCAATGTGGCTAAAGAGATAATTGAATGAGCTTCATATGTGTACCAATAAGAGTACCACCTTATTGTCTGATGAGCAAAGTTGTCTTTATTTTTCTAAGAATATTGTTCAATGTCAAAGAATAAATTAGATTAAAGTCAATATGCACTTTTTTGAGAAAAAAATCTCAACAAACAAAGCACATTGAAGTCCATGTGCACTTCATTTGAGAAAAATTTCTCAAAGGTGAAAAGATTATCCATTTTCGTTAGACTATTGACCAAATGCCAATTATATTATGTGTTGTGGCTATAGATACCTAGGGTTAATCTCAACAATAACTAATTATCATGAAGACTTGGGATTGAATCCTTGTATCTATATTTACAAAATATATATATATGCAATAAAAATTGTCTAAATTCAAAATATTGTTGGGCCTCAAAGAGTTTTCAATGAGGGGGAGTATACATGACAATGCCACCTCCTAGTGGTCAACTATTGTATTATATGTAAGACATACAAACATTATGTAATATCTTTCTCTATTTTGCTCCTTCCATGTGTAAAGCATTGTATTATATGTAAGACTTACAAGGAATTATGTAAGAACTTAGAGGTGGCAATCTTAAGGAGGATTGAACTCTAATAAGAAATTTTATAATACCTCTCTACAAGCATCATTAAGAAAATTGGTATCTAAATTATGACAAGAAGTTTATCATATAGTTCAAAATATTTGATCTTTGTCTTGACATATTTTTATTCCTATTATATATTTGTCCAAAAAAAATTATATTTTTGAGGAATTTTTTTTTTTTTCTTTTTCAAAGAAATCGATAACATATGCCCCCTACATATATTAAGGGGGAGTGTTAGAACATAATGTTTATTAGAGATCTCTACATTGGTAAATAGGCCTAAAATACATATTTTAAAAATATTAATATAAGGTATAAAATTTTATAATATAAACATATTTTTAGCATATTATAAACAATATTAAACAATATTTAATTAATTAGAAAATTTATTAATATAAAAATATGTTATTTGATATAAATTAGTGTTAATCTTGTTTGTAAATGGTACTAATATAAAAATATGTTATTTAATAAACTTCTTGAAATTAGGTGCTACCTACTTTATTTTCCTATATTTAAGGGATTCTCATTGGAGATAAATTATTAAAAAAAATTAAAATAGTGAATATTAAAATATTCATCTTGTACTAGAGGTATATGTGAGATCTTTTAGAAAGAGAAAGGGATCACCCCAAGTTCTTGTGTTTGTAAGTATGCAACAAATATGTAAGTTTTTAATAATGCTATTTGATGGGATTTTTCACCATATGATTTTTCTATTTAATTGTTTACTTTTACATTTATATTTTATTATTCATTTTATACTATGTGTAATTTAATTAATACTCATAAATAATAAATCTAATAAGAAATCATTAAAATTGTAAGGGAAAATTCTTTTAGATCAACTCTCTAATTGGACTAGCTTTATAATTGTGTACAAGATCAAAAATAACATTATTTAGTAAAAGATCAAAAATAACATTATTTAGTCATACATATGATCTAGAATTTTTTGATACAAAATTAGGTTCCTTTTTAGTGCTCCAGAATAAAATATTCTTAGAATGATGCTTCTTGTAATGTATAGGATCTTCAAATATTTTAAATTATAATAGATGCACATTTAATGTCTTTACACACTGAGACCTAATAAATTAATCATACAAATGTGTCTCAAGTCAAGTCATAATAACTAGTGAAATAGGTAGCAGTCAAAAAGATCTAAAATTTAGGTTTTTGAACTTTAAGTCAATTTAGTGTGGTGTGAGATCACTCTCTCATGTCACAGGATTGGCCCAAGGAAAATTTATGATTATATCAAGGTTGGTAATGAACATATTTGGTGTAAGTACATGCATAGGCATAATAAATGGTAGGTGAATAAAAATTAAGTGTATATGGGATGGGATAAGGTGGAATGTATAAGAATGAGTATAAATAAAGAGGGATGAGGGATCAAGGAATGAGTCCAAATTTACAAAAGCTTATACTATTTTTCAATACATGTAATTATACAAAAAATCAAAGTGGACCTAAAATTCAATGGGAATTGATATGGGTATACAATTTCACCATTATATCTTGCCCCCACTTTGAGGTGAATTTGAATCCTTAAATGTCATGTATCTCAAAGTATATGAACACTCAAAAATTTGTGTGTAAATTAAATAACCAAACATAAGATAATATAGGGGACCAATTGAATATAATTATGTTTTGTACTATCCTTGGTGTTTGTGCCAGGGAAAACTTTAGTGGTGAATCTTCGCCAATTGGTGAATTCTAGGAATCGGCCAAGTCAAAATTGGTGAATTCTAGGAATCGGCCAAGTCAAAAGTGGTGAATTATCACTCCTAACAGGGTGTCCAAATTGCTCAAATTTTATGAAGTATAGGTCCAATGCATGTCCATTCGCCAATGAGTTTTTTTATGAGGTATATTTAAGCAACAAATTCGCCATTGTCAAACTATGCGTTTTAATTGGACTGACTAATATTTTCACCTGGAATCCCAAAAGCATTTAATAAAACACCTACATATTCGCCAATACTATTAAAACAACATTGTATCAAGACCCATTTTGCCAATTAAAATTTATAAATAGTTGCTCATGAGGACCTATTTCGCCAATAACATTAACAAATAATTACATTTGAGGACACATTTCGCCTTGAAAATTACAACGTATCATTGTATAAGCAAGCGAGATTCGCCAAATATTTAATATACCATTTAAAAATCCCACAGAATTCGCCAAATATGGAATCATGGATTGATATAAATACAATCGAAAGTGTCATTTATTCTTACACATTATGTTTGGTTTTGAGGTTCTACTTCTCCATTCAGAACTGGAAGTCAGCGAACTGCAAAGCTGAAAACGTAGACTTAAACGGTGAGTGATCATTTCTTCATAGTGTTATTAGTTATAATAATATGTTTTCTTTATCTCTTTTCCATTCTTGCTTCAACAAAGTGAACCTTAGAACCAAACTCTGAAGTTTCAAAGTTTTTGAAACCTCTGACCCACTGAGTAGAAAAGGTGAGCGATCATTTCTTCATAGTGTTATTAGTTATAATAATAAGTTTTCTTTATCTCTTTTCCATTATTGCTTCAACAAAGTGAACCTTAGAACCAAACTCTGAAGTTTTGAAACCTCCGACCCACCGAGTAGAAAGATGACCAGGAAAGACTTGCAACTCAACAAAGTGAACCATCAAAAAAGTCAGAGAATAGGTAAGTTATGAAAATTTAGAACTCTGCTACAAGGTTATTAAACTCTGAGGACTAGCGACTAAGGTTAGGAAAAGCCAAAAAAATATATTGTATTCCATGGTATTGAATTTTATATGTGATTTTGCATCATTTTTAAAGAACAACACTTATCACACTACTTATAAATTCCTATTGCATTGCCATTCACACAATCTTTGATAAATAACTAAACGGAATATTATTAATCCATTCCTTGAACAGAAGCTAATAGTTCAACATCCATAACTTATAAGTTATAAGCTAATAGAAGCTAACAGTTCAACATAAATAACTTATAAAGGCATCCAGTGTCCACCAAACTTAAACAATAAAAGCTTAAACTACCAAATCAACTAAATTATTCATAGATTGAAAGGCACTTACTCTGCAGAAATTTTATTCATAGATAATAACACCACAGCAATATAGCAAAATTATATCATTTGTCATCCCAATAATAGATATCACACTAGCAAACATTCAGTATAAACAAAATAAATCTATACACCATAACTCAAAGATTATGCATGCATAAACTCCACCAATGTCTTCTATATCAAAATAGCAGATAATAGCCAAAATAACAGAGTTTTCCCTAATGAGTAAATCAAAGTTTGCTCAAAAGAGCCTAATCACATCAATCGAACCAATATTTAAACATAGCCAATGTCTTTGGTAATGGTTTCTTGAAAGTAACCGTATCAAAAATTAAAAGAAGTCATTAACTTAAAAGTGCCAACTCTAAAGAAAGTATATGAAAATGCTAAAAATAAACTATGCATCATTCCCAGTCGCTTCAACTTCATCAGCTTTTGGCTCCTTGTTCTCTCCTTGTCACAACAAATTCTCCTACATCTTCATTTTGCCTTTAAATTCCCTATACCTGGTAATGATTACAAAAATCTCCCTGCTGCTTGGTGTCAATGTGATCTGAAGCCCAGTTCTCCATTTTTTGAGAGCAACTTCAGACTCATTCAGTGTGTCAGACCTCCTTTCTGCTTCAGCTTTAAAAATTTTGAGATAAAGCTCCAGCCTCCCAAGCTTTGAGAAAGATTCTTTAGTCATCGTAGCAGGATGTGCTACATCTCTGTTGAAGACTTCTCTAAAATTTGAGCAAATTTCTTTTGTGTCCAGAATTTTCTTATCAAAATCATTTGTTATCTTCACCTACAGATCATGAAAGTTCCCCTTGATTTCTCCTAACATATCCAAATACTTCTCCAACACTTATGTGATTTCCTTTACCAGGTCATCATATATGTTTAGTTTCCATTTAAGTGAATCAAGCCATGAAGGATCTAATTCCTTTAGATCACTAACAATTTGTTCATTTACCAACTTCAATCGATCCATGGAAATTAACTCTTTCATTTCTTCTGAAACTACATACAACTTGGTTTGATCGTTTCTAACCTGTTGTAGTTCTGCTATTAATCCTTTTCTTTTATCAACAATGTTAGTGTAGGAAATCACATATTTACTAATAAAAAATATAGCTTCCTAAGATAATTCTTCAATCCACTCACTAGCAGCCTTGGAATAATTTAGATTTTTCTTAATCAATTGCATCGCAGACTCATCAATAACTCTTTCTTGGGAACTAGAAGCCTCAGCATACAAAAAGGGAGAAACAATGGAAGAGATAAAGTTTTTGAAATCCAAAATTTGAGATTGCAATTTTTTCCTTTCTTCTTTTACCCGCTTGGCTAAAGCATTGACTGAGTAACTGGTGTGATATACATCACCTCAAGTGTCTGGGGACCCATGTCAACATGTATGATTTTATAATCATTCGTGGTTATCTTATCATCATCTACATCTTTTAAAGGTTCTGCAATTTCTAACACCTGATTACCACAAACAACATAATTCAGAATTCTTGACATTTTATGGGCTTTCTTGGGCCCTAAGGAAGATTGGAGTAATTTTGTCATTGTATCTACTCTAGCCCCAACGGATGTCGTAGGAGTGTATTTCCTCTTCTTTTCTACCGCTTTCCTCAACCATACTGGAGAGTTTTCTATTAGACTGAGGGCTTTATCACTTTGAACAACCTCTCTAGACTCGCTAGGAATAATTGATATGTTTTCTATAGGAGGAGAAGATTCTTCAGACAAGGGTAGGAAAGTACTATCTTGAACAATATGCTTAAAGATGCTCTTTGAATCTTCTGACACAGGTTTTGTTTGGACATTTTTCATTTTAAGAGCAGGGGTGGATGGGCTATCTTGTTCACATATTGATTTTGATTTAATTGATTTCTCTGGCTTTTCACCATCACCCCCAGATTGTGAATTGGCGTTAGAAGACTTGATGACTATCCTCGCTAATGATGTCCCTACAGGGACTACTTGGCTAGATCCTTGCTCATTTTTCTGGTACGATTTTGGTTCATGAACAGAACCAACAACCCTACACCATTTTCCCTCCAACCAATCCTATGTCCTTTTGAGTACTGGTTCGGCCCGTTTACTCATATATAAAACTTCATCTTTATCCCAGTCAACCCTGGGATGTGATTTATCAGGCAACTTCTCGTATTCAAGATCAAGAACCATCGAATCTTCAGACAGATTTTCAAGAATTTGGAAAGAGAGACCAAAAATTTGTATCTGCTCAAGGGTTAACCTCATATGGTCCCTTCTAAAAACTTCATTTTCATCAGCACAATCTTCCTAGAAATCATTGAAGGTTGGTGTTGATACGAGCCGGAGGCTGTAATGTCCCCTTGTTCACAAGCATCAAAGTTGGGGAATTAGCCTATTTCCTAACCCTTGTAGGCTCATGGGATTCTGGATAGAGGGTCACTTGGATGGGCACTTAGTCGTTAACTTGCAGTGTTGATCACCGGAGTATGGTGGCAGGGTGAATTGTTGCGTTTGACATGATACTTGTCCTTAAATTTATGATACTCACTTTTTATTTCATCATCCCTGGCCTAGGGACCATGTGTCTTTAAAATGAAGGGGTCACTTTATATTTTTCAGTTACTATTCATCCATAAAGTGAAAAAGTTATAACTTAAGTGAATAGTGCTCACTTTTTATGAATAGTTTTTTTCAATGAAAAATTATAAAAAAGCAAGTGGAGAAGTTCGACCCTCTCATGCATGGAGTTATTTTCTTGCTTTGGCTTGTGAGTTGGGAGTTTGGGGAAGAGGGAGACTAGGGTTTCCTAATTTCTGCAGTGGGTGAGCCTGGAGGGGGCTTGGTCTTCATTTATGAGCAGCTTGAGGGTGTGAAATACCACTTTAAGGTTGTTGTTCAATTTTTGGTTGCTTCATTTGGAGCCATAAGTTGTTGTTTGAAGGTTATTCGAGCTATTTTTGAGTGGGTTTTGACTGCCATATACTTTAATCACTTTGCAAGGGAGTTGTTTGGCTTTTTGAAGAGTTTGGGGTTGTTTTGAAGAGCTACAGCCAGCAACCCCTCTTGAGGGTTTCATTAGCAAAAAGGAAAAGAAACACCTCTTTCTTGAGGCTACAAACTGTCCATAAAGGGGTGCCCTAGCTATAGAAGGATTTCCATTCTAGATTTGGAGTGGAGAAATCTAATTTACAAGAAGGGAGAGCATTTCATTGGGGTTTGTCACTGTAGCAAATCACTATTCACAGTGTTGTTTGGCTGCAAGTAAAATGGGTATGTTATGTATTGAGTTTAAATTTGATGTTAAGCATCTTTGTATAATCATGTAATGAAATAAAGAAAATATTTAGCTCCTAGATTGAGTAGTATACATCAAACTGTATAATTAGTTGTTTGTTGTTCAAGTTTCATCATATTTATATATATGCATGGTATCTATTTGTCATTTGCAAACCAACTACAAACTGAAAACAAGAACACATCACAAGAAGACAAAATCAAACCTATAAAACTCAATGAAAACAAATCAGCAGAGTGGTGGAACACTACAGAGGCATATAGATTTTTTCTCACAAAGCCCTTGCTGTCAAAATTAGTTCTTACAAACAAGTACTGGAGATTGTATTCTTTGAGAATCCTTTCAACATTCCTAGCCATCTGATTACTTTTGTAAGAGAAAGAACGAGTAAATAATGGGAAGGTATACCCTCACTTTACCATATTCATGTATTTATATTTACTATGGCCATTTGTTTGCAGACCTCCAAAAATACCAGTAAATCCTCAGGGTACTTACACAATTTAAGTGGAGCCTTCTCGTAACCTCCACTTCTCAAATAAGAAAAACTATCAAATTGGATATAAAAACTTCCAAACTTCAACACTAGAGATTTTGATTTAGGGGAAAAATGCATTTCAGGGTTTCCATCCAACTTTCTCGCAACTTCCATTAAAAAGGCATCATCAACAAGACAATATTCTCCCATCCCAACCTGCCTGGTATATTGTGCATAACACTTATACACGGGCATGCCAGGACTTGGTGGTAGTTGTGGTTTCAAACCTGGCCAATAAGCTCTTTGATTAGTAATGATATATATCAAACAAGAACACAAATGAAAGGTAGCAGTCTTGTGAAAGTTAACTAATTGCTCATGCAAGTGAAAGCAAATTATCTCAACCCAATCGATAAAAATATTATCATCATAGATAACTAAAATGAACTTACACATCCAGTCTTCAAATAATTCAACTTGTGCATTTTTGACAATACGATGAAGTAAAGCAATAACATCAACAATTTCTGCTTTAAAATGTGTCCTCTTAAGTTTATTGGGCAATTGAGACTTACCTTTCTTCTATGATTTTAACCACCCTTTGGCCATAGAATTTTTACACTAGGTTTCATTAGTCTTGAAATATTTTTTAGTTGTTACAATAGACATCTCCTTTACGGGTGCCTTCTCTAGATTCCCAATGCTTGAGAAATGACCTCGGGAAAATTTTTAGCTACAATGATTTTTTTGCAGCCTTGATTTCCTAGGTTTTAGGAATGTACCTTCTCGCACATGCAACAATTAGGTCAACACTCAGCACTACTTCTGGAAAACCTTTGGCTTGAGCTAGTCCACTTTCGAACACCTTCACATCTACAACAAATTTTTCTTTACTGTCCAGACGTGCCCAAAATTCTTCCAATTTAAAAAGTCCTAGCTCTTTATCCCTCACACCAAGCCAACGATTTTCAATTTTAGACTGCATGAGCTCACTATGCCTAATGAGATGCTTGAATTCCTAAAGAAATAACAACAACAGGTATGCTTGAATGTTCGAGAAAAACTACGCCACCCATATATGTCGTTATTGTTGATAGGACGTGCTTTAAATGTGACATTCAATTTCATACCTCAAAAAGATAGCCTTTAAACTTGCACGCTTTTGGAAATTCTTGAAAATACAACTCAAGTTCATTTCGTACATAACGTTCAATGAGATGTTAGACAATGGCACCTTTGAAAGGCAATGTCTGAGAAAAAATACGCCACCTTCAAGGCCAAGCCATATAAAATGACAAGACGTGCAATCAATGTGGAGTAAAACGAGAATGCAGGCTAAATATCTGAGAAAAACTACGCCACCCACATATGTCGTTATTGTTGATAGGACGTGCTTTAAATGCGGCATTCAATTTCATACCTCGAAAAGATAGCCTTTGAACCTGTGTTCTTTTGGAAATTCCTGAAAAGACAACTCAAGTTCATTCTGTACATAGCATTCACTGAGATGTCAGACGACGACGCCTTTGAAAGGAAATGTCTATGCAACCCACAAAATGGGCTTGATTTGACAATTTGATGGTATTTATTAATTAATTAAAAATAAAGAGTACATTTTTAATTAATTAATAAATTCCATCAAATTGGCAAATCAAGCCCATTTTATGGGTTGCATAGCCAATTCCCCTTTGAAAGGCAAGATAAGTCCATCATGTCACATGGTCACTGAAACTTGGAACCTCAAAACCAAAGTCTGAAGTTTCCATATTTTTGAAACCTCCAACCCATCGAATTTGACTAAATCCACACACTATAACTCAAAGGTTATGTATGCATGAACTTAAGTTACTCAACAAAGTGAACCAAGTTGGGGATTCGGGTAGTTATGAAAATTTAGAACTCCATGATAATGTGACATGTCAAATGGTTATAAAACTCGGAGGCCTAGCAACTAAGCTTGCTTTGCTCCCTTGAGTCTACAATGATACATCAAATGTTCTATCGAACCGTTGAGTAATTTATGATATAAATATTAAACATGTGTTTTAAAGTTTTTTTACTTCTAACCATTAATAACACTAAGCACAATAACACTTAATGTTGCAATTGCAAAGGACTTAATAAAAGGAATTACAATGTCACATTAATAGCACAGTAACACTTAACGTTGCAAAGGACTTAATAAAAGGAATTACAATGTCAAATTAATAGCACAACCATTTACTTTATTAAATCTGCATGCAATTTTATTTTATTTTGCTAGGTAAAACACTGCTAGGGGCAGCACGCTATATTGATTATCAAAAAAGGATTACATGAGTATCTGTTTTTCAAAAAACCACCCTAAAGACCTTTTTTGTCAAGTGACTTTCCTTGATCAGCTAGCCCACCCATATTTTCATGCATTACAAAATTGGCCTGAATTTAAGTACAAGCACTCCAAGACTCGGGACTGACTCAATTACCCTATTACTGCTACTATTTCTATTCAACAACAAAAAGTTGAAATCATACCCAACCATACTTTATCATTCATCATCATCCTCTAACTCTAGCGTTTCAGGTACGCCTTGCAATTTGTAATCACAAGCAGTCTGCTCCACATTTCTAGTGTGTTGGGCTTTTGGCCTTTTCCTCTAGGTCCCTAGGATCATTCACAAGCCATTCTTCCCCATCTCCAAGGTCCCAATCATCATCATCAACCGCTACAATTTCCTCTGCCATACCTTTGTCCTCCGCGTATCTCATTTCCCACCCACGCAAGAGATTGATCGTCAGCTTTGCTACCCTAAGGAGAAAGAAAATGCTATGGTCCCTTTCTGCCCACAATTTTTCAAATCCTTTTGGGTCGATGGTTCGGACCAAAGGAAACTTCATTGCCTCTCTCCCTCTCATTTGTATCATGTAGTAGTTTTGTGGCATGGGGATTTGCCTATTCTCATCCACATTATCTAGCGTCGCGTCAATGTCGCCCAACAATGCGTGTACAAAGACTGTTTGGGTCAAGTTTTTGCTTATCTATTTTGAGACTCCCATATGCAAAAGGATTGTTAAGAACATTGTCAAAATCTCTATATTTGCTCTGGTTCTGTGATAATCCTTCAGAAATTCTGGCCCAACCACTTGCTTGGTTGCCCAAAGAATGAGTGGATGGGTTGAATTCATTAGCCCCTACAGTCGCTTATTGGTTATTTCCCCTCTGAAGGCCTACAATTGCTTCTATGTGTCCAATGCAAGCGACGTTTCCATTTTACTCCTCGCCCACAACTCGCCTTTCTAGAATTTTCTACCACTACTTTGAATTTTGCAAATGGAATGTGATAAATGGCTACTTACTCCACCTTTGCATGCAATTAATACTTAATTTCTCAAAGGAACAAAAAATTGATTTGAATAACTCTTTACTGTAAATTTATAACCATTTATTTTATTACAACTAAATTACAATGTTACATTATTACTATAACTATTACCTACCTTATTTAATAAATTATGGGCCACTAGTGTCGCTACCAGCCTGATTTGCACAAACCAAAAAACCAACTTAGTCAATTCATGTATCTTAAGCATTACATGTACAATTAAAAATTAAAATGTTTAATTTGATTAACGTCTGGCTACATGCAAATTGTACCTCAATCTAACAAGCTGTCAAAATCACCAGACTCCAGTCAGCACTAGCAGTGCCACTCAAACGATATGAAATCATCATAAATCTTGTTTCATTAAAGCTATGAGTTGTCCAATCAATCACTTTGGATGTTCAAAACTAAAAGATTGAGAATTGCAAATCTACTGCTTGAGAGATATACTTCTGGAATGCAACTATAGTCGTCCATCAAAAATTCATCGAACGGTAGTGGTCCATAATGTCGCGTGGTCATTGAAACATAGAACCTTAGAACCAAAGTCTGAAGTTTTGAAGTTGTCAAAACTTCTGACCCACTGACAACATAGATGACCAAGAAAGACTTGCAACTAAGGTTAGGAAAAGCACCAAAACCTTGACTTTGGTGAATTAAGATAGGAAAGGTGGCAAGGACGATGCATTTATGAAGTGAAGATAGTGGGAAAATTTTAGCAAGTGGACATGACTGGAGGATCGATGGGTAATTAAGATCGGTATGTGTGGAGTTTGGAAAATTATTATCTCTCGGCTAGGCCTGGAATTTGATGGCCACCCCTACCTGTCATATGAAAATTTTGTGACGTTTTTATTCATTTAAATGCCTGTCACTTTATGTTTTATGAAAAAATTTAACTGTCAAAAAATATTTAATTTATATTTTTTTATATAAAATCTTTTATACTAAAATATTATTTATATGCTATAAAATAAATGTTGTTGAAATTTTTTTATAGTTTAATCCTTAAATTCATCTATCTAAAAACATAAATTATTTGTAAAAGGAAAATAAAATTTCAACATGCTCACCAATAAAACCAAGTTACCAAATGTTTTATTATCTTGAAAAAAATAAAAGTTGAGAATCACTGTAAACAAAATGCTATTATATACTTTAGATTTATCTTCATCCATCAACTACCAAATAATATTCCAATTTTAAACTAATGCTATAAAATATACTTTAAATTTATGTTCATCCATCAACTACCAAAAAATTTGATTAACCAACACAGTTTCCATTTCCAACATATCAAATTATCCCTAATCTATCCGCCTGAAATCCAGGCATAACCCCCAAAAACTAAAATCATAGACCAAATTTAGTACAGTAATCTATTTTTTTTAAAAACTTGTACTACTCATACGCCTTCGATGAATTACCTGTCTTCATCTTCTTCCTCGGACGCAAACCCTTCTTTTCATGCATCTTTGCTCTAGCGATGTCTTTGAGATTCTCTATGACCTCCTCGACCTCCATTAGCTCGACGCAGATTTTGAGTGCTTGCCACCTGCGCTCTGCGCCTTCTCGCCACAGATCTTTGGTGTGTCCTTCTGTCCACTTGATAAAGAGATGATTTAAATCCATGAGCTTTGGGCCTCCACCATTGATGCCTTCAACCTTAACAAGCCCCACCCCTGGTATCGCCCATTCCAGAATTCCTTCCATATCCTCTAAAAAAAATTTGTGAACCAGAGTTTTCATGACTTTCCTCACTACATCCACCGATTCTCCTAAGTCCAGACCCCAAGCCATGACCAACAAATAAATATCCATTTTGGTCCTATATCTGTGCTTTAATTTTTCAAAGCCATTACCCAAAATAAATTGAACTACTTGCGCCACCTGCACATCCTTGAAGAGAAATAAACCCCACAGCCACTTCACAGACACTTTGCCAACGAAAGGGTCTAGCTTCCTCCATGATGTCAAGGTGAAACTGGACTCCATTGTTTCTCTAGTTCACTTTCTTCATAAACTTCCATGCCTCCTTCGCTTACTAAACAATGTTTAATTCGCCATTTTTTTCTTAATCATTGGAAAATAGGTTTTTTTCTGGCTATTCATATGGTATTAATCCACGCCACCGCCTAGTACCATAGCCAAATTAAGAATTTCAATAGAATAAATGAAAGGTAGAGTACTTCGATGCATTAAAAAAAGAGAATTAAATGTCTCAACCACTGATTTCTGAAAATCTAACGGTTCTAGTGTTATTCTAGAGTTTTCAATTCGCAAGTCTAGTGCTTCAAGGATTTACTTCTGGAATGCATCTATAGTCGTCCATCGAAAATTCATCAAACGGTCCCTCTTTTAAAACAAACTTTATGCACGTGCATAATTTAAAATGGGGACATTGCTAGGTTGACAAGACTCAACCCTCAGGATTAAAGAGTTAAGATTTAAGGCTTTGTCATAAAATATTTTGGTCTGACTTAGGCAATATTAAATAGTAAACAAGAGCAGGATGATCGACAGACCTAAATAATTAATAAAATCTCAACCATTGATTTCTGAAAATCTAACGGTTCTAGTGTAATTTTGCAGGTTTCAATTCACAATTCTAGTGCTTGAGAGATATACTTCTGGAATGCAACTCCAGTAGTCCATCAATAATTCATCGAACGGTCCCTCTTTTAAAACAAACTTTATGCCGTGCATAATTTAAAATGGGGACATCACTAGGTTGACAAGACTCGACCCTCAGGATTAAAGAGTTAAGATTTAAGGCTTTGTCATAAAATATTTTGGTTTGACTTAGGCAGTATTAAATGGTAATCAAGAGCAGGATGATCAATAGACCTAAGTAATTAATAAAATCTCAACCATTGATTTCTGGAAATCTAACGGTTCTAGTGTAATTCTGCAGGTTTCAATTCACAATTCTAGTGCTTGAGAGATATACTTCCAAATGCAACTACAGTCGTCCATCAAAAATTCATCAAACGGTCATGGTCCATAATGTTGTGTGGTTGTTGAAACTTGGAACCTTAGAACCAAAGTCTGAAGTTTCAAAGTTTTCAAAACCTCCGACCCACTGACTACAAAGATGACCAAGAAAGACTTACAACTAAGGTTAGGAAAATTTGCACCAACACTTCGCCACTGCATTTTTTTATTAGTTTCATATTATGTTTAATTTGCCAATGTTTTTTTCTTAATCATTTGAAAATAGGTTTAATTCGCCAATGAATTTTATTTTTTCTAGTTTGAAAATAGGTTTAATTCGCCAATTGAAATATTTTATTGGTTTGAAAATAGATTTTAATCGCCAATGGAAAAAATTTAGTGGTTTTAAAAAATTTGCATTTCGCCAAGATTTTCCACAGACTTCTAGCGATTAGAAAAGATTCGCCAATGGACTTTTTTTCACGAAAACCGAAAAAATTTGCCACTAAAATTAATATTTTTATCGGGAAGTATACAAGATTCGCCAAGATTTTACACCTTCGCCAAGGGGGGGGGTCTTAAAGTTTTCCCTGGTTTGTGCCCAAATTTGCAAGGCCTTGGAATTCATAAAATGGCTAATTTTTGTCTTATGGTGTGCACTTGCCCAAATTTCAAGTGGGTTCTCTAAAATTAGTGGTTGCTTTTAGTCAAAGATAAAATCATTTGTGTTGGGTTTTTTGTGTCTAAATTTATATGTTTTTGGTTGTCAAAATTTTCCTTCCCTAAGTACCATTTCCCTATCAACCTTCATCCTAAAACCTTAACCTTTTTTATTATATCCTTTCTTTTATTGGAGTTCCAAAGCTTAGAGTTCCCATTCCTCTAGAAAAATTTCCTTCATCCCTCAACCTCTAAAACAATGTCCCCTTGCTTTGCTTCTTGACAATTATGTCAAAGTATTAGGCTTACCCTTTCCTAAGTACCTAATACATCTTTTTCTTAATCTCTAATCCCTTTGACACTTCAATCATCAATTCCTATTCTAACTCATATCCTTGTCCCTTGAACCCTTCATCCCTTCCTTTTTCTTGGATTTTCCCCAAAATTTAGATCCTCGACTCCTCACTATGCATCCCACTCCTTGTTTGTGATCTTGTTCCTCCTCGCAAGGCCTCAAGCTCACAAAGGAACTTAAAATTTTGGCACCTAGCCTATGATACCTGATGAGGCCAATTATTAGCTAGTTTTTTGTTATTTAGTACATACTTTTAGACATTTCTAGATACTCATTTCATACATATTCCTAAACTTTACTATTTTTTTATGATCATCATGTAACTTGAACCTAGCCTTAGTCTATGGAAATATGATTATGGTATGTTAGTAATTACATGGGTAATGTGTGAATATGTATCAAATGCAATGTATATCTATGTTTAAACTATGGTTATTAGTATTGTGTATATGTTTAGGTGAACTAACTCTTTTCAACCAAGAAGCTAGAGCAAGCACACTGTTGTAACAACCTGATCAGATAAACTAGAAATTTTTGCTAAATATTTTTTTTAATGATTTATATAAGAACCATATAAGTAACATAATATTGTAACTTCATGCAGCAAAAAAAAAACATAATATTGTAACTTAAAAAATAATTGAATTCCAACACTATTTCCTTACATTTGTAATGGTGCATACAACAATTGTTTTTTTTAATATTATATATTGTTAAAGAAAATGATATATTTATATTACAAGGGTTTAAAGACATGAATCAAATTCCTCTATCAAATATAGATAGGTAGATAGACAAAAAAATTGCATTTCTAGACCCAAGAAAAGCTACGAGGGAGTAAGAGTCATTAATAGTTATCAAAACAAAGGTTAACATGCAATTACAAGTGGAAGAGGTAATTCAAGGAATGTTGCCAGTGGAGAAGTATGACCACCGTCACAAATTAAATAAAAAGAAATGTCACAAAATTAATGAAACCATCACACTACTTTATTTAACTATTCAATCACTATGTTATCCATCTTATCATGCTCCCCATCTTTTATATTCATTTCACATCCATAATGATTATCTATGGAAGGTTTCAGACAGACGACATGATATTTATACACATAAAAATAAAAAATATCAGAAGAATAGAATAATAGAGAAAGAGGCAGTAAGTTTAAAGAGAATCCCATTTAACAACGGCTTTCCACATCAAATTAGCTCTAAGGTAATAAGATAAAATGGTTAAGGCTTTTGTTTGACTATGAATATTGAAAATTAGGTAAGTACTAATTTGTTCAGCGAAGTAATAGTTGTTTTTAACCAGCCTATCTTCTCGACTGTAATAAAGGGAGCCCATACTAAAGCTATAGTCTAGAGTAGGGCTAACTTATCATAAAAATTAAAAGCTTTATACCAATGGTATGTGAAGATAAAATCCTTCAAAGTGACATGGTAACTTTCAACACCACCACACAAGTAGTCACTAGAGTTAAAGGACCCAAAATATGCAATGATTATCTAAGATAACATTTTAATTAATTTTGTACCAGCTTATCCCTCATATCAAGGGACCTTCCTTTGCAAAAATTTAAATGCAAAAGCTCATTAATCGCCCTTAACTGTAAAAGCGGTGGTCTACAATTTTATGAAAGACTCAAGATTATAATCTTAACATCTTAACGATGTTTAAATCTTATTCAATGGTGGATATATTTTATTGAAATATGTTAGTAGAGCTAAAACTTGTAGATAAATACACCACCAAAAGTTGATCACCCAAATCTTCAATATAGTTCAAAGATTCTTTACAAATTTGGATGCAATCATTCGGTAATTTACCTAGTGTTATAATTCCTTAACTTGAAACCAAGGCGAGGAAAAGCATTAAATTTAACCAATTTAATTTTTATATGACTAGAATATCAATGAGGTGGATTCAATCACTAATGATTCATAGACTATGGTCATTGCTAGGTTATTTCGAAATAAAGATCTAAGTTGAATTATGTTGGTTATGATCTTAGTTGAATGACCATGATAATGCAAGTTGCCTAGTTAATATAAATGCAATTCTTTGGTAACCTCGGTATGAAGTCAAGTTAAATCATCCATAGATTAAAAATTAATTATGTAAATCATACCTGCTAAATCCTTGAAATAGTGCACTCTTTTTTTAGTAATCACTCCTAAAATCTGCATTTTCCTCCTCCCTTTCCATCCTCCTTTTTCTCCAAATAAAGTAATCCCCCCGACTTCTTTTATTTCTTCCACTTTTGACTTTCCTCCATCCATATGAAGAGAAAAATATTTTTGCCTTCATGAAATTCATTGCGATGCTTATCATCCTCAACCTTGTATTAGGATTAAGGCTAAAGTTGTTCCCTTTTCTACATCAACATTTTGTATAAACAAGAAGAATTCAAAGACGTGAAGCTATTGCTACTATATAGTCATACTTACAAATATTTTTTGTACTCCATTTTTCCTCCCTCTTCCATTGTACATTTGAATGTGGTGATTCATTGCTTAACTCCATCAATACTCTTGGTAGCTTTCAAGTTGAGATCCATGCAACTTTAGGCAAGTGTTATAATAACTCAACATCAATATTTATACAGCTATAATCCTAGAAATAGTAATTTGATGGTGTACATCTGACTATTAACTCATAAATTTTAAATTCCCTTCTAGAGTAATGATTGTGAACATGCCATGATAGACTAATAATAATTTCTCAAATGTGAAACATATTCTTCAATAACAGGAATATTTTGGTGTGTAAGTCCATGTTTCTTGGCTCTGGTGTGTTGTTGGAGCCTAAGGTTGAAATGGAGAAGATTTTGTCCCCTAAGTTGAAGGAAGTTGAGGAAGGTGAGCTTCGGGAAGGAGTGAAAAAGGAAACTCCTAGTCTTGGACAAACTGAGATGGATGTTGTGCCTCAGGCTCAAACCATGGAAGAAGAATTTTGGTCAACTCCTAAGAAGGGTAAACAAAAGAAAGTAGATGTGGGAGGTGAGTCCAAACCTGGTAGACCCAATCAGCGGAAAACCAAGAACAGAGAGACAACAAAAGAATTTGTGATTGGTAAACAAAGGACATTGGAAGTGTCCTCAAAAAAATATTCTAAATGAAAGTCCTTTCATGGAATGTGAGAGGGTTAAATAGCCCCCACAAGTAGTTGACGCTGAATAATTATGTGCTGGAACATAAGATTAATGTTTTGTTGTTACAAGAAACCAAGATAAAGAAAAAAAAAATTGAACCCATAGCTAGGTATATTTGGTCGAACACCCTTTTTTCCTATAGTGATGCAGATGGGGCCTCGGGTGGGCTGTCTGTGATGTGGAACCCCAATAGGATAACTGGTTCTGATCTATTCCAATGCAAGAATAGTGTGGGTGTCAAGTTCTCAAATGTTGGGGGTTCTTGGTTTTTTATTAACATTTATGCCCCTAACTTAAGGAATGCAAGGAAATCCCTCTAGTAGGAAATATCTAATTGGATATAGGCCAATAGGGGGTTCCAATGGCTGGTGGCTAGTGATTTCAACTCCCCCCATACCCCTTGGAGAAGTGCAAAGGTGTAATTGATTACTCTGATAACATGTCTGATTTGGCTGACTTCTTAAATTATACTAGCCTAGTGGATATTGATTTGGAAGGTCAGTCTTACACTTGGACAAATAGACATTTGTGGGATGGTTTGATTCAAGTTCATCTTGATAGATTCTTATTCTCTCTCAATTGGACAACCTTAATGCTAATCTGCTAGCTTTTCCTTAGATTGTTTCAGACCATAACCCTTTGTTGTTGGTCTTAAATGAACACTCTATTGTGTGTCCTTTCCCTTTCCGTTTTGAGATCATGTGGAACTCCCATCGAGATTTCAAGAATAAAATTGCTACTTGGAGGAATTTTCTTGTACATGGCTCCCCTATGTTTAGGATTTTCCATAGACTCAAACATATCAAAGTAATGGTTAAGGGGTGGAACAAGCGGGTGTTTGGGGATGTTTTTCATCAAAAAAAAAATTAGTTGATAAACTCAGAGTGACACAAAAGAGGATGGAGGAAGGGGATATCAGTATTCAGACTTGGCAGCAAGAGAGGGATGAGCGCACATGGAAAAAAATTGAAAAAAGAAGAGGTTTTCTGGAAGCAATAATCCAAAATTCAATGGTTGACTAAGGGAGATCGGAATACGTCTTTTTTCCATGTTTCAGATCTTAAACATAGAAAAAGGAATCAAATAAAAAAGTTGAAAAATGAGTCATGGGATGTTGTTACTACCCTTATTTAGATTGGCCTTTTAGCTGCTAGTCACTTCCAACGTGCTCTATCGACTCTTATTGAGGATCCTAATTCAGTGTTCGACAACCTACTATTGGAAACCCTTCCTAATCCTATAACTCGAGAGTATAATGACAATATTTTGGGGGTTGTTTCTCCTGAGGAAGTTCAAATTGTTGTGTTCAATATGGGTGTGTATAAGGCCCTAGGACCCGATGGTTTTCCCCCAGTTTTCTTCTAAAGCTTTTGGGATGTTGTGGGGGAGGACCTAACTCTAACAGCAAGGGATTTTTTCAATTCTGGCAAACTACTCAAATAGTTGAACCACACATTCATTGCCCTTATTCCAAAACTTGAGGAACTATAGACCATGGTTGATTTCTGCCCCATCAGCCTATGTAACACAGTTTATAAGATCTTCTCCAAGATCCTAGTGAACCGATTGAAACCTCATCTAGATAAAATGATAATCCCAAGCCAAAAAGGCTTTGTTCTAGGTTGCCATATCTTAGATACAGTGATTACCACTCATGAAATTTTGCATTCTTTGGATTGGTGCAACAGTGCTAGTATGGCATTTAAGCTTGATATTTCAAAAGCTTATGACAAAGTCCTATGGGAGTTTCTTCCCAAAGTCCTTGATAAGTTTAGCTTCAATCAAAGAGTGATTAAAATTATTTTGGAATGCATAACCACAATGAACTAGTCAATGGAGTGCCCCATAGTTTATTTATGGTTGGGAGAGGTACTAGACAGGGTGACACTCTATCTCCTTATTTTTTCATTATGGTTGTTGAGGTGCTAAGTAGGAATGTTTCTCGTATGCTATCAGAGGTCTCCATCAAAGGTGTTAAGTCGGCCACCACTTTAGACCCAGTTGTCATTCAACAGTTTGTGGATGACACTATGTTGTTTGAGAAAGCCTCAGTCGTGGAAGCTAGGAAATGAAAAAGTTGGCTCAAGAATTATATGACTTGCTCAAGTCAGTGCATAAATTATAATAAGATTATGATGTATTTCTTTAATCCACTCTTGGCTTGGAGGATCATGTGACTGTTGTTTTGGGTTGTATGAGTGCCTCCCTTCCTTCAGTGTATTTGGGTCTCCCTCTCACTACTAAGGAAGTCACTCCCAACTTTTGGAACACTATCCTAGAAAGGCTTCAACAAAAGCTGGCAAGGTGGAAGTTTTTTATCCTTAGTCATGCAAGTAAGCTACAACTCCTTACTGCTACCCTTCAAGGGATCCCAATGTACTTCCTTTCCATGTTCAAAATTCAAGTAGTTACATTGCTAATAATTTTGGAAAGATCCAAAGGGTTTTCCTTTGGTCTGGTACCAAGGAAAAAAATATGTCTCTGGTCAGTTGGGATAAGGTGTGCCTCCCTAAATCTGGAGGAGTTCTAGGTATTAGGAAAGTTCAATCTACCAAAAAATTTGTTGGTGTCATCCACCTCCCAGGAACACCATTTGTAGTAGAAAAACCTTCATAATGTATGAGAGAAGCAAAGTTATTTCACCAAGAAAGAGTGAATGAATTGAGATGAATAAAATACATACTGGTACAACCTTTTAAAGGCAAGAAAAGGTAATGGGTATAAAACTTCCCAATACGGGAAACAAAACTACCCAAAATAATTAATTAAACTATTCTAAGTAAGCTTAAGCGGGTAAATGGTAAAAACCATCTACTCCAACACCCCCCCTTAAGTGCAACTTAGGGAGAATTATTATACAAAAAATGAAAAATGCAATATGGGTCTCGGCTACACAACCAATGTTAGGTACCCATTTACAATGCAATCTCTCACAACTAGAGAAAAGGAGAAAAACCTTGTGGGAAAAAAACCCTCTCCAAAAGAGAGAAAAGAAAACAAGAATGATGCATGGATGGAGGACTCAATCACACCCCCCAAGGACTACATACATCATGTATATACAATGAATGGTTCCCCCATAAGAGGGAAAGAGAGAGACAATGTAGCCCCTCCATAATGTGTAATCGCTTGCAAAAATGGTAAGTGCCTAAAGACAAAACATGATTCAATGTCGACAAACAACTTGTCTCCCTTTTGGAAGAAACAAAACCAAATACAAATGCAGGAATGCTTCCCATTTTGGATAGGAATTAGCAAATGAAATCCAATGTAGGATGAAAATGTCTCTAAAATCTGCTCATGTGTCACCATGACCTTGGAAGATGATGTCATGAACCAATCAGGAACATGCCTAATCACAATAGAAGGTGACAAACAAGGTACCACTAGAAACTAATGTTGAACAATATCCAAACATAGAGATGGTTTGACAAAATTTGTGCAATAACTGTCATAAAAAAGGAGAGATAACCCCCTGAATGTGTCCTCCAAATCTAAAATGTGAGACTCGACAAACAAGGAACCAATGTTCGACAAATAGGAATCCCAATCAAGAAGACAATCATAATCCTATTGCTCAAGAATGATGGAAGTACTCAATGAAGGTGGATCAACTATCTTTGACAATGAATTAGGAACCTCTAAAGCAACCAAAACCTCATCTAAATTCTCAAAAACCTCCAAAGGATCACAAGCATGGTCTATCTTCTTTGAAGAACAAAGAGACATACTGGTATTGGAAGGAGGATCATCAAGAGATGGCAGAGTATCAGGATCTCCATATGGTTCTTAAAGGCAAGTCTAAAGAGCATAAGGGATCTCAAAATGAAAAAGTGAATCCAAAAGGTCCTCGTCATTGAGATGCTCAAAAATAACTCCATAGTCTCTAGCCCTAAATCCTTTCCAAATAGTATACCTACTACGTGTGTCTGGAACATGAACTTCATTATACAAATATGGCAATAGATTCTCCTCACTAAGATAAGTGAGAACAACATCACTCCATTGCCTAAAGTTTGCTTTCTCCAAAGAAACCATTATAACAATTCTTCAAAAAAAAATCAAAGATAGTGCTTTCAAAGACTTCGAAAAAAAGAATTAAACTTGATTTCATGCAAAAATTGAAGTAGCCCATTGCTTGATCTCCATGCTAACTCCAAGAAATCTCTAACAAGCAAACAAACAAGATAGCCTCTTCATAACCTGTGAGACTTTCTCACACCAACCAAAGATACTGAAATGCTGTTTAAATAGCAAAAAAAGATCATATGCTGCCAATGTGGGATAATGCTTCCCAAAGACAACTTCAAGCACTTGGGCCACTTCAAATGTTGCAGTATTGAAACCCTAAATAAATATTTGTTGAAAACTTTAGGCAAAATACCCAAAATATTAAGCTCAGCCAAAAAATATTCCATCAATTACATGGTCTCCTTAGTGGCAGGAAAAAAAAGGCATATTGTATCCTTCAACAGGTTTCCACAGCTATTCATCAATAAGTAGCGACCAAAAAATAGGCTAAAAAACATGACCTCACAACTAAAGAAACTGCCTCCCACTACCTACAATCAGGCCTTGCAAATGACTCACACCTCCAAAATGTAGATCATAGCCTCTTAGCAAAAAAAGGGGCCTCCAAAGCAGGAATTGTCGCCCTTTCATAGCCAAAAAATGGATGAGTAAGCCTTTAAGAAAAAATACCTCACTGTGAAGAACTGAACCTCTAGAAAGGAAATCGGGCTGCACAAATTTTTTGCCTCTTCAACAGAAATCGAGCCCTCTTTAAAAATTTCAGTGCCTCCAATCAAAGAAAAAAATGCCTCAACCGATGCAAAAAAAAAATGCTTCCTCTCCTTCCACAACAAAAACACCTTAAAAAATTTGCTTGTAACCTGCAATGAAAAATCACTCTCCAGGTGGGATACACAGTAATTAATTGCCATTGTGCATCCCTCAGCGTCAGGAGTTTTCCTAACATGGTGAAGCCACAAGCTTGGCCTACGATATTTTATGGTGTTCAGTAGGGTGATCCCGAACATACATTCTATGCATATCGGTGGTGGGGCATCAGAAGAAAGTGTTTTTGTCCAAAGGCCACCATGTAGAGATTCTCATAATGATCATTATGAAATGACGTGGTGGTTCGCTCGTTCCCTATCCACAGATTAATTGCGTCGGGCTTCCAATCGCATTAAAATTTCCTTGCAATCACAGCTTGAACATAGGTCTTCAATAGGAAATCAACATTCAAATACATTCACCAACACAAAAAACGCTTGGAAAAGATGAGTCATAGCCACCAACAAGAGAGAATCGGTAGGAAACTTTGAAATTTGAAAATTTTCAAATGTCGAAACAATTGCAACAAAGAATCGATCTCAAAACTCTCAAAGGAAGGATTGCAGAATTTGGCTTTGATACCATGTTGGTGTCATCCACCTCCCAAGAGCACCATCTATAGCAAAAAATCCTTCACAATGTATGAGAGAAGTAAAGTTATTTCACCAAGAAAGAGTGAATGAATTGAGATAAAAAAAATACATACTGGTACAACCTTTTAAAGGAAAAAAAAGGTAACAGGTATAAAACTTCCCGATACGGGACACAAAACTACCCAGAATAATTAATTAAACTATTCTACCTAAGAAACTGCCCTCTAATCAGGTGCATTTAGAATGATTACCCTCATGGGTCCTTAGCTTGGAATAATATGTGCAAGATGAAGAAGCTACTTCACTCAAGGCTAAGATGGAAAATTGGTTGTGGAAAAACATTCATTTTTGGGAAGATCCTTGGCTACTTGAATCCCCCTTAGCCTTGTCTGATTTCAAGAACCTGGTGGAGCCTACGCTACTTTTCTTTCGTAGGAAATTTTGTGATTACCTTCATGGTGAGCAGGGTGTCAAGAAATGGAAAGATTTAAGTTTATGTTGCCCCTTTTCCCCAGATTTTAAATTATTGGCCAATTCCTTATAGGACTTACTCTCTTTAACCAGAATCCCCATATCAAATGTTGAGGATGATTTCTTTTGGACTAAGGAAAGCAAGGGCAATCTCTCTGTTAGGATGGCTTATAGTTTGCAGTTGGACATGGGTATTCAGAGTAGATTATGGAAACTAGTTTGGAACAGACACTTGACACCAAAAATAAATTTCTTCTAGTGGACGGCTTGTCACAATAGAATACTAACCCAAGGTAATTTAAGTAAAAGGGGTTTCCAGATACCAAATAGATGCATGTTATGCAAAAATAATGAAGAGTCAGTGGATCACTTGTTACCGCATTGTTCGTTTGCTGCTAAAGTTTGGGACCTGGCTTTCCAAAAGTTGGAAACTCATTGAACCATGAATATGGACTTAAAATCCTTTATTGAAGGATGGTCTGGACCCTTCCAACACCCTCTCCCCATGGAAATATGGAGACAAGTCCCCCCAATATTTTGTTGGTGCCTATGGAAAGATAGGAACAATTAGATCTTTAGAGACACTGAAAGAAGTACCAAGGATTTTTTTGGCATAGGGTCCAAACTTATTACTGAAAGTGTCTCTCTATACACTTGGAAAGCCCCAAACAACACCCCTACTCAATGGGAGATCAAAATGGAAAAATCATGGAACATAAAACTAGAGACCAACTCCTTTGACAACTCCAAGTCTCTAGCTAGAAGAAACACAGTTTGGAACCCACCAAGAATTGGGTGGTTCAAACTGAATTTTGATGAAGCAACTAAAGGGAACCCTAGTATGGTCAATATTGGTAGCATTATCAAGGACTACAAGGGAAACCTTGTTGTTGGGTTTGTTGGAGGAATAGGCATACAGTCTTCTATGGCGGCTAAATCAAGGGGCACTGCTCAAGGGCATTGAGAGAGTTGTCACTCTAGGCATAAAAAATCTACACATTGAAGGGGACTCTATGGGCATGATTGACTTTGTTAATCATGGTCGTTTTTCATGGTTGGAACATTAGGGTATCCTGTTGGACATAAACTTATTGACTTTAAAATTGGAAAGGAAATATTTCTCTCACACCTTTCGTGAAGGTAACCAAGTGGCGGATGGCCTGGCCAACTTGGGTTCCTCTTGGAATCTATGCAAATGTTTGAAAAGTCTCAATTTTCTAAAAGTAAATATACAAGGATTAATCCTTGCAGAATAGAGATGTCGAGTATGGTGGGGTCCTTCACCTTAATGGGTTGTCTTATCATATGTACCACATATCCCATCAAATCTTTGGGAATGTGTGTATTGTGATGTTTATCTCCAACTTGATTGATAACTATTTTCTAATCAAGCTAATGATGACCATAATACTTAATGAGGTGTACTTAAGGAATTCAAATTTTGGCCATGTGGCTAAAAGGTCTGGGAAAATGTGTAAGTTCAATGTGATTTTTGGCATGTCAGGTATTAATTATCCAATATTTTTTTATCATGGCTTATTTCCTTAGCTTATTGTACTTAAGGAAAGATTATGGCCCCGCAGTGTTGGCTTCATTGGGAATGACCACTGGAGCATGTAAACTTCTAAAAGCTTTAGTTATGCCTTATTGTCCTGGGTGGCTTGGTAATGATGTTATAAGGGCGAGTAAATTCACCAACGACCAATCCATTTTCTAGATAACTTTGTTTTCCCAGGCTATTTTATGTGTTGTGGGTTGAAATGGGTGGTGCTAAGGTCAAGACTGAGCCCGAAAACTGTGACAAATTTCACAGGGACCCCATTGTGTGGCATATCTTTATAGAGGGGTGTTTGGCGCCACTGTTAGAAAGTCTAGTGGGTCATGATGAAAAAATGTTGACTCAATTTGTTGGTTTGTGGAGGGAGAGGAGAGTCACCATGGGAGGCATCTCATTTGAGGTCAATGAGGAAGTGATTACCAAGGCGATAGTCCTTTCTTGCAATGTAACGAAGTACAAGAAGCACACCAAAATTGAGGATCTTGAGAGTCGGAATGCCTTCTCCAGGGACAATGAGAAACCGATTAAGAAGTAGTCAAGCTTTGACAAAGAGGCGTTGCCTAAACCCTGGGATAAGGTGTGTCTTGTTCTCATGAAATATGTTACTTTAGAAGGTAGATTTAATGTTTTTTACTTTTATCATTTGTTGTTGCTAAACCACCTAAGGCACAAAATGGTCCTCAACTTTCCTTTCTTCTTGTTGACCTCCCTTGAAAATTCAATCAAGGAATCCCATGAAGTTGTTGCTCTTAACCTTGACTTGCCACCTCCCCTACCTCTACACCAGGGCCTCATCCTTAGGCTCTATCACTTCCATTTGGCTCTATGCCCCCCCAAAACCCATATGGGTTGTTCATGCAGAAGAATTGGAATCACCTGACCTTGCCTGTGATAAACCATCCCTTGTTGCTTCGATGGTTCCTAACATAAAACCCTCCTCGCTTGAAAATGAACCCTATGTTGAGCCTAAATCTAAAACCCCACCAAAAAAGAAGGGGGAGGTCAAGTTGGCCCATTCCATGGCTATGGTTGGATTGTGTGAACTAAATAACAAAACCATCAAGATGGATAGTAGACCTATGACAAAGAAAAAGGGGAAAAAGACACTACATGCCAGGTGGAGTTGTTGGCCACCGATAGTCAGGGAAAAAGTGTTGAGAAAAAAGACTCCAAAGGTGACACTATTGTGGCTGTGAGTATTGACATGGGGATGGAACAAACTAGTGTCTGGAGGTCCCACTGACTAGAAAAGAACAAGAAAGGGATTCCAATGGATGATATTTCAAGCTACTCAGAGTGGACTAGCGGTGGAGTTGAATGGAAGAAAGAAATTGTTGAGGAGATGGAAGAGGAACTTGTGGAGGGTCCTAGCCATTTCTCAGACATGAAAAAAATGCTCAAAGAGGACTCTACCCATTCTTTGGATCCTAGAGCTATTCAGGATGAGACAACCCAATGGAGGAATGACAAGGATGAGGACATCAACAAGCTATGTGAGCAGCTGGTGAAGCTTGAAAGAAAATTCAATAGGCTGGCTCATTTCACTATTAAAATAATTCACAAATATGTTGTCACTCTTTTTGATGTCATCAAGGAGGAGACAGATAGGAATACCAAGGGTGAAGGTTCCAACTAGATTGGGGATGGTGTTTTAAATCTGCTCATTTAGAAATGGGAAGGGGTAGCCAATTAGTGGACTGGTATGTTTGTTTTTGATGGATCTCTGCTATTAGTCTAGAGTGTTTGTGTCTTTGTTTTTTTGTTTTTAGTTTGGTTTCTATAATGTTCTGTAGAATTTGGCTCCTTTTTGGCCCTACGGTCTCTTCATGTAATGGGTACAACACCCTATAAATGTTCCTTATCTTATCAAAAAAAGAGGCTCTCTTTGAGTGTTATGTTATCCTCAAATTTAATGCACTCCATTCATATGATAACCCCTAAAAAACTTGTCTATTTCATAGCCGTGCATACTCTAAGCACGTAAAATGAGGTGAATCTCAATTTTCCCTCATGTGTGGTCCTTAGTATCAGAACATCTTTTCGAGCATTAACCTTCATTGATTTGTCAAAATTCATCTTTTGTGCAAGTCGTAACATTCAATTTGCATCCCATTTCAACATCTATAACAATTTCATACATATCCATTCAGCTCCACTCTGCAAATTTCCTACTCTGGTTGTTTTTTTGAATTTCTAGCCCCTACCTTGATTTGACTGTTTCATGGGACAGTTGGTGGGGGGGTCGAGAAGGCTCCCCATTCCAAGAATGTTATCTCCTTGTTTGGTGTTGTGCCTGCGATGGTAGTGGCCAGCCTTGCTATTCCCCATATGACGTCTCCTCCTCGTACTTCCATCCTTTCCCCTAGGGAAAATACTGAGGGTATTTATGGAAATTTGCCCATATCTCCATCTTTTGGGCTTGACTCTTTCCTCTCTATGGAAGAATTGGTTTCCTACATGGATAAACTGGTGGGTTCTGACTCTCCAACTTCAAGAAAAAGGTCGTTGGAGTCTACTTCCTACTTTGTGACTGGTTGTAGATGTCCCTAAAGTTTTGATGTTGAAGGCAATGAACAATCTCAAATTGGCACTGGTTGGTAAGTTTTTGGCTTACAGGCCAAATATTGAATTGGTTTTTCAATGAGCTACTTCCACTTGGAATCTCAAAGGCAACGTCACTATAAATTCCATGCCAAGAGGTATCTTCCTTTTCTCCCTTGTGGTTTATGAAGATATGCTTAAGGTTTTAACTAGAGGTCCTTGGGCCTTTGACTCTGGGTTTAAGAATTTTCTCTTCCTCTCTAAATGGAAACTGGGTCTTGATCCTTCGACTAACCTGGGTGCCTCGACTCCAACTTGGGTTTTCCTTCTTGGCCTACCTCTTGAGTTCTAGGAGACAGGTATTTTGAAAGGTATAGCTAACTCTTTTGGTAGTCTTCTAGCTATTGATAAGATCACTCACGAGAGATCTAGACTAGTCTATGCTTGTATTTGTGTAAATGTGGTTGTGAATTCAATTTTACCATCTTCTATCCTCCCTAAGTCAAAATTTGGTAACTGGACCCAACCTCTAGAATATGAAAATGTTTGTCTTTTCTGTGAGTTGTGCAAGAAGTTTGGTCACCTCATTGACTCCTGTGAGAACAAACCTCTCGAGGGTACCTTTGCAAAGGAGAAAAAACCTATCGAGGGAACCTCTGCTATTGAACTTTCTTTTGTTTCTCAACCTTTCGTAATTTTTGTTGTCCCTGCAATTACCGTCCCCCAACAGAAGGTAAACTTTGTCTCTAGTCGAGAGGTTGTTCTAGTTGAACCTCTTGTTGTTTCTAATGACTCTAGTAGCTTGAACCTCAAGGTTTCTAACCTTGTCTCTAGTTTCACAACCCCTACTTTTCTAAAAATTATGGTACGGGATATAGGGGAAGAAGTGAGTTTGAATATAGGGGATGAACCTAAGGGGGTCTCCCTTATAGAGATTAAATTGTAGCCAACCCTAGAGAAGGTTCAGGATTCTAGAGTGGGAGTTGACTTCAAAGAAGGAGAGCTTGTACATTCTAACACCAACTTGTCCTTGGAAGAAATGTCTTTCTTACCCCAAAAGGAGGTACGAAACCTGAGTGACTCTCTGGCCTTGTTGGACTTTCCTCCTCAGCCTAGTGATAAAGATGATGAGGATGATTGGTCTCAAGCCCCAATTAAATCTAAAAAGAAAAAGAAGCTAGATGTTGGGGAGGAAATAAGGTGGGTAGACCTTCCCAAAAGGATTCTAGAACTAAATACATTGTTAGGGATGTGGCTACTGGGAAACAAAGAACCTTGAATTCGATCGCTAGATAGAAGTCCAAAAAGAAGTAGCCCTGGATATTTCTCTAGGGATTGGATGGTGTTGTACCCTATTTTTCTCTATGAAGTATCTTTCTTGGAATATAAGGGGCCTTAATAGCCCGTATAAATAGTTTTTGGTTAAAACCTATATCCTTGACAATAAAGTGGATGTTCTTCTCCTCCAAGAAACCAAGATGAAGAAGGATACTTTCAATAAGGAAATTTTGAGCATCTGGCCTAGTGCGAATTATTTTGTTAGTGAGGTTGAAGGGGATTTTGGAGGTATAGCTACTCTTTTGGAATCCTTCTAAACTAAAAATAACTTTGTGCTCAACTAGTAGGAACAATCTAATGGCTTCCCTGAAAGATATGGCTTCCTAGGAGAAATGGAATTTAATAAATATCTATGCTCCCAACTTGAGCAAGGATAGGTTGCTACTTTGGGAACAATTAAATGATGCTATTAAAAATAGAAAAGATGATCATTAGATGTTGGGAGGTGATTTCAATTCCCATATCCTTCCTTTAGAGAAGTTAGGGGGGTTGGATGACTATTCGGATAGCATGATGGAGCTAGCTGAATTCCTAAACTCAGCTGGCCTTATTGATATCCATCTCCAAGGCTCTAAGTACAATTGGTGCAATAGAATGAATGGAAAACATCTGATCCAATTCAAGCTTGATAGGTTTCTGATCTCAACCAATTGGAATATCTCCCAATTCATCTCTCTTTCTACTCTCCCAAGGTATGGCTCTGATCATAATGCTCTGGTGCTTAAAAGAAATGTTGATCACAATAAGGGACCTTTCCTTTCAAATTTGAAATAATGCAGAGTCTTTGCCAGACTTTGTTGCTCTTGTAAAAAGTTGGTGGGAGGAACCTATAAGTGGCACCCCTATGTATTGCCTAGTGGAAAAACTTAGTAGAATCAAGCAAAGAGTGAAAGGGTGGAATAAGGTGACCTTTGGTAATATCTTTGAGATAAAGAATACCCTAGGAAACAACTTAAAGGAAGTTCAGGATATCATGGAGGCTAGTCAAGTGGATGATGTGACATGTGCTAAGGAAAGAGACATCAGATCTCAATGGTTTAAGATAAACAAAAAGGAGGAAATCTTTTGGAAAAAAAAGTCTCGTGTTCAATGGCTAACTGAAGGGGATAGGAATACTAAATTCTTCCATCAATCTACATTGAAACACAAAAGTGGAAATAGGATCAGATCGTTGGTGAAAGAGGATAGCTCCATGGTTTCCACCGAAAAATAAATTGTTGGGGAAGCTGTTAACTTCTTCTCCTCTCACCACATGGCCCCGTGCAATGTTAATCAGGTACATGACAACTTTCTTGATGTGATCCCTAAAGTTATTTCTAATCTAGATTTAAAGAATATGACTAATGTTGTCTCTATAGAAGAAGTAAAAAAGGTTGTGTTCTCCTTTGGTGCTTTTAAACCCCCTGGCCCCGATGGGTTTCCTCCTGCTTTTTTCCAGATCTACTGGGATATTGTCAAAAATGGCCTATTTAATGCTGCTAGGGATTTCTTCAGGTTGGATAGACCTATAAGCCTTTGCAATACGGTTTATAAAATCTTCTCCAAAATTTTTGTGTTAAGGCTCAAACTTGTGGTTGGAAAAATGATTGCCCCAAACCAGAAATGTTTTGTCCAAGGAAGAAACAAACTTGATGCTATCATCTCTACTCATGAAATTATCCATTTAATGGACCACTCTAAAAATCCTAGGATAGCCTTTAAAATTGATATATCTAAGGCCTATGATAGAGTCTACTGGTTGTTTCTCTTTGTTGTTCTTAGGAAGTTTGGGATAGAAGGAAGATTCCTTAAGCTAATCTATGCTTATGTTACCTCCCCCATGTGCTCTATTCTGGTTAATGATGTACCCCAAGGCTTTTTCTCTTGTGGTTGTGGTATTAGGAAAGGTGACCCCCTCTCACCCTATCTTTTCATAATTGTTATTGAGGTTATTAGAAGGAATATTCAAAATTTGGTGGACTATAAAGCTCTAAAAGGTGTTAAAGTTGCCTCGTCTCTTTTCCCTGACTCCCACCAAAAATTTGTAGGTGATACTCTCCTGCTTGGGGAAGCCTTGGTGGGGGAAACTGGGCTTTGGAAATAGGTTCTAAATGACTATGTTGTTGTTTTTGGTCAGTTTATCAACTATGAAAAAGGTAAGATATACTTCTTTAATACTAACCAATTGGTTAAGGACAGAGTGGTGAAAATATTGGGATGTCAGGAAGTTGTCCTATCTGCTGACTACCTTGGGTTACCTTTGATTTCCAAGAAGTTGGAAAATAATTACTGGAACCAGCTGATTGAGAGAGTTCAAAACAAGTTGGTTGGATGGAAGGGGAAGCTACTTAGCTTGGATGGGAAGATCCAACTGTTGAAAGCCTCCTTACATAATATTCCTATTTACTACTTATCACTCTTCAAAATTCTTTCCTTTATAGGGGAAAAATAGAATAGATTCAGAGAAGATTCATGTGGTATGGGACTAAAGAAAAAAATAGATTATCACACCAAAAAGGGCAGGCAATTTGGGCATAAGAAGAATCACCTTGCTTAATAAATCCCTAACAACTAAAGTTGGATGGAACCTCCTCGAAGGTTCTAAAGACTGGGTGAAGATTTTCCAAGCCAAGTACTTGAAGAACAAGAACCCTGGTTGTTTTCTCTCTACGACTGACCTACCTAGTGGTTCTGCTTTATGGAATCACCTTGTTAAAATTAAAAATGTGTTGAAATTGGGGGTTAGAAAGAGAATTGAAAATGGTAAAAATACTAACTTCTAGAAGGACACATGGATTGATACTTCTACTTTGTCTTCAATTGATGGATTAAACCCTCTCAAACAAATCCTAACCAGGATATGTGGTAAAAAGGTTTTTGACTATGTCAACTAGGAGATGGATGAACCTAACTGGAAGGAGCTCAATATGTTATTAAGAAGGGATAATTTAAGAGGTCGGAGATAGATCAATTGGAATCCAACCCTGTTAAGGCTTCACAATCTAATTGGGGAGGTAAAGTGGTTTGATAGAGGAAGGGAAGATGAATGGGTTTGAAAGAGCATCTCTTTAGGCTATTTCTTGGTTAAACAAGGCTATGAGGAATTGGTTAAGCCATTGTTAGACATCAGAGATCATCTCTAGGAAAAGGTGTGGATAAAGAACTTGGTTCCTAAAATTCCTGTTTCTGGTGGGCTGCCTCCCACGAAAAAATTCTTACCATTGACAACCTGGTAAGAAGGGGATTACAGTTGGTTAACCGATGCTCCCTTTGCAAGCAGGATGAATAGTGAATAACACACATCTTCTTTCACTGCCAGTTCTCTAGATAGGTTTGGTCCTTCTTCTTGCCGTTGTTGTCCACTAACTAGGTGTTTCCTCACTCTATGAATTTGTTTATAGAAAGTTGGTCAAATTGCCCCTTTTCCCATAATGTTATTGTTGATCTCTAGAACCAAGTTCCCCCCTTTGTTACTTGGGGAATATGGAAGGAAAGGAATAACAGGATCTTCAGGTAAGTGGAGAGAAGAAGTAGCTATGGGGTTAGCATGATAATAAAAACACAAATTAAGGAAAATATGGAGGTTGGAAGATACAGTTTCTCCAAAGTTTGGCCTAATTACAAAGAGATGAGCATACAACATATATGGGGCATAAGTAAGGATCTTACTAACTTTAATTGGGTCATGATGTTAACTAGAAAGTATATTGTGTGGACCCCTCCTCAAAAAGACTGGATTAAATGTAACTTTGATGGGTGCTCCAAAGGTAACCTGAGAATAGCAGGAGCAGGGGGTTTTCTCAAAAACCATAAAGGGGAGTGCATTGTGAGCTTCGGTGTTAACTTGGGTGTTTTTTCCAATAACAAAGCTGAGGCTATGGCTGTTTTAGGGGGCACAAAGACTCTTAAGGAGTATAGCTTTAAAAATGTTATCCTAGAAGGAGATTCTAAGTTAATAGGGGACATTTTGAATGGAGTGGAGACCCCCCCTAGGAGCTAAAAAATATCATTGATAGGTGTCTGGCCCTTAAGATTTTTTTTACCAACTGCAAGGTGCAGCATGTTTATAGAGAAGGCAATAAGTCTACTGATTGTGCTTCCAACAAGGTACTGAGGTGTATGGGGTGGACCCGTTGGATAAATAATAACCTGCTGAAGTCCTTAAGGGATATGATTTTAAATGAAAATTTTGAATATGATTATACTTTACAAAGATGATGTGTTGAAGTTGCACGAGAAGCATGGGAGACCTTGTAGTTTTAAAGGTATGCAGATTAATGATGTTAATTTGGGTATAGGGTTGAGATTCATGATCTCATTAGGAGGTAAAATTAATTATTATTACCTTCCCGAAGTGATCAAGGATCACATGGAGATTTGTAAGTTGTGAAGGGATGTCAAATCTAATTGTGTCGATATGCCTAATGTTAGGCCTCCCCGTATTTGTGAAGATTTGAAAGGTATGATTATTAATGAGATGTTAATTACTTGTAATAAAAATGATGAGATTGTGGCTCTGAGAATTGTGTTATTGGCTTCCCCTAAAAGAAACTTCTTGATTCCTCATTTTTTATGGGCTTATTTTGTTACTTTGAGTAAAAGTATTTTCTACAACATAGGTAGAGAGCCGAAGAGGTGGGTGGTTATGAGGAATAGCTCGTAGTAGTCAAAAAATTTGCAAAGTGTTAAGATGGGTGGGTCGAGGAAACACACTGAGCCTCCAAACTGCTAGACACTCAAGTAGAATATGAACTTGTGGAGATTATTTGAAAATGCGGGCATGGTTCCTTTCTTTGAGTCTATGAAGGGCTACAATGAGAATTTAATTGCCAAGTTCACTAATTATTGGAGGAAGGGAAATGTTGCTATCTGGGCTATCAAGTTTGAAGTGATGACGAGGTTTATAGTAGAAGCTACTAGATTACATAATCAAGGTATAAAGGTGGCATAGAAGAGTGGGGTTGACTACCAGATGTTTGTGGACAAGTTCCTGCATGACGAGGAGAATTTGAAACATTTCCAAAATGGGTATGCTAGGTTAGAGCTTTCACCTCCCTATGCCCTGAAAGTTTATTTGTCATGAGGTATTTTACGTTGGAAGGTAGATACATGTATGTACATGTGTATCATTTCCCTTTCCTAAATCATATTAGGCATGGTGAAAGAACTAATTTTCCTTTCTGCTTATTGTCTTCTCTGCAAATTAATATAGAGAAAGGTGCTAGCCCTCCCCTACATCAAGGATTGATGCTTGCTCTGTATAAGCATGCTCTTGCACTAAACCCTCATAGTAACCCAATTGTTGCTAGAAATGACTATCCTAACCGCAATGATGGTGATAATGAGGAAACCCCTATGGATGAAATCCCTGCTGAGGTACCTAATCCATGCCCGCCTCCCATTGTTGTTGCTAGGAGGGTGTTCATTCCTGCTAAGAACCCTTCCCTTGTTGCTAATGTTTCAAACCCCTCAACCCCTATGACTCATAAAATTGTTGGTAAAGGTGTTATTGAGACCGATCTTGTGAAGGCAACTCTAGAGAAGAGAAAACACTCCCCTCTTCTCTTGGAGTTACCCAAGTCTAAGAAGTTTAAAAAAGATACCAATCCTCATAATGATGTCATTACTATTAGTGAAGAAGGTGTGCAAAAAGAGGATTGGAAAGAGAACAATCAAGGGAAAGGTAGTGGAGGTAGTGGTGGTCATAGGTCTACTCGCCTGGCTAAAGCTACTCCTAAGGATATAAAAGGAAAACAAAAAATAACTGTGTATGAAGAAGAAGACTTATAAATTGAAGATTTTGAAGCCCAGGTGGATAAAGATTATGATGGGATGGATTTTGAGGATTCTTCCTATGATATGGGGGAAGAGGAATCAAAAGAAGAAAAGGAAGATGATGATGAGGAGAAAACTGAGATGGAAGAGGACCAAAATAATGATAATCTAACTAATCTGGATGCTCAGAATACCGGAAATGAGATTAATACTGATGATTCTAGCATGGATTTCATGAAAATTAGACTAACTTACTTGCAGGTACAGGTGGATGACATGGAGAAATCCTTGGTTACGCTGATGAGGGTCACTAATAGGTTGATGCGAAGAGCGATGATGGGTGCACTTTCTGGACAAACAAAAATTACCAGGAAACTAAAAAAACTAGGGAAGTCTGATGATTTAAAGGTGTTGGATGATTCTAAGGGACCTAACTAGAGGGAGTACATCTCCCTCATTGGTGAATATAGGGACCTGTTGAGAAAATCCAAGTAACGACTTTCTATTTTAATGTTGTTTAATGACTACTATCATCTTTTTGCCTTTATGCTTCCAAATTTTGGAGTGTTATTTCATTATAGCCTTTTTATGGTTTAGGACTACTTGGTATATGGTGGATTTGATTAATGGCCTATGTAGTTTTAAGTGCTCTAGTAGAAACTTCTTGTTTTTGATTAATTTTGGTTGGACTATGGTTATGGTGATGAATTATGGCCTGTGTGCCACCCTCGATGTTGTTTTTTATGCTAGTTGGTGGTGTTGTTTCCCACCTTATTTTTGTTCCTTCTTTGTCTGTTTGGTTGTAACCATGGGATCAGGGCCCTTTCCTTGCTTATCTAATAAAAAACATTCAATTTGCATGAGTTAAAAAAATTGTTATACTTGCAAGGTTGGGGTTTTTCCTTGACCCTACAAGTAAATGTTGCAAAAATAAAATTATTACATAGTCGAGGTTTTTCCCTAACATTGCAAGTCGAAGTGTAACTTAAATCTTGCAAATTTAGACTTTTTTTTTTTTACCTTGCAACTCATTTATTTAACTTCAATTTGTATCAGCGTCATAAATACCCACCCCTCCCATCTCGGTTTCACATGAGTTGCATTAATTGTCATCTTAATGACTTGAAAATCAGTTTTAAATTGATTTTTTTTAGTCCTTTCCTCATTTCATTAGTCTTTTGTCTTCCTAACTTCATTGTGAGTCCACCTGAAGCACTTAAGTTCATCTGATTGAGAATTCAAGCGGACTTGGAGATTGCTCAATTCGGCTAGGGTTTTCATCATTTTAGTCTTCTTCCTTTTTAGGTATGTGTGTGCTCATTTTCTCTCTCTTTCATCATTTCAATGTTTAGGGTTAATATTTAAAGCACATTTCATTGTGGTTTAAATGGATTTTTATTTATATTTGGATTTAATTCATTTTGCATATCAATTTGCTTTACATATTGTATGTTTGCATGTAAACCTAGGTTAAGAAAACCCACTTCTTTGTCATTTTTTAAATTATCATTGGATTTTTCTAGTTAAAAATCTACACTTCATTTTTTATGTGTTCCATTGGATACTCACGGATTATTCCTGTGTCGACCTTAGGTCTGAAAAACAAAACTATCGATCTTTTTTTCGTGTGTGCATGAGTCAAACCCTCCTTGTTTGATCAGTGGTTTTCATCAATCAAATGACAATAAGTTGAGTCTATTCCATGAAGTGTTTTGCACAACCGATGGTTTTCACTGATTGAGCAAACAAAAGTTCTAGTTCATACTCGTATGAGCAGTGTTTTTCCATGCTCATACAAGTACGAATGTGCCCTTTGAACATGTATTACCAACTTGTAGGGTGGGGGTTTTTCCCCGATTTCACATCAAATGTTATACCCCACTTGTAGGGTCAGGGTTTTTCCCCGACTTGAAAACAAGTGCAAAAGTGATCTTCCAAAGTTGCAAAGTCAGGATTTTTCGATGAATTTGCAATCAATCAAAATTCTACCCACTTGCAAGGTCATTAAATTTCGAAGACATTGCAATTTTTTACAAAAAATATCAAATCCATTTGTACTCTTGCCAATTTTCAGTGCATATACATATTTTCACTAAAATTTCTCTAACACTAATTTTTTTCTCTTTTTCCAAGTTAACCCATTGCATTCCATTTTTTGCATCCATTGCGTTCAAATCCAATTTTCACACAATCAATTTTTTTTCACTCTCATTGTGATTTTTGAGTATGCAATATTTCCTAACATCTACAAAATGTTAATCTTGTTATGCAACTTCTTGTGCACGTTTTCCAAATTTTTCTTGCTACATTTGCACTCTTGCAAAGCCGCTCGTTTGCCAATGTTAGATCTTTCTCCAAGCAAGGGGGAAAGCCATGAAATATAAATATCAAGGAGTCTTTCTAGCAACTATAGTTTTGTCTAATATCGATGATATTAGGGATACAAAAATCGGGCATGTTGACATGTCTGAGTTTCTTGAGAGGACTAAAAAACAGCCTCTGGATAGTGGTATGAGAAACATTGTTGAGAGCAATATACATCTAGTATCTTCATTTCCAGTAGCAGCTCAAAATCCAGAGTTTGTACTTCAGGTGGCTTCTCATTACAACAAAGATGACATGAAAGTATGCGATTTAAATGGGAATGTGGTGATGGAATTGGATGTTGAATTCTTTGAAAAAGCATTCATATGTTTGAGCATTGAAAGATATGTAGATATTTCCAAAGAATCCACATGAGCAAAGTATGATAAAGATCATGATTATACCAAAAGGATGATCAATAGTAAATGGTTGAAGGCCCCTAGATCGGGTGTCACAAGGTGGCCTAAGAATCCTCCTTGTAGTGATTTCATAGAAGAGGTAAACAACCTCATTACTCTTCTCAATTGGGTACATGGTTTACCTACTTCAACCACCTTTGAGGACTAGATGTAACTTTATATTAAGATTATTTTGAAGGGAAAACAACATATCTTCTGGGGTGAATAAATCAGCAATGTTATCCATAAACAACTAACCCAAGTGCTTATAATGCACAAGTTCTATATGACTTCTTATTTGGTCTATATTGCAGCGACAATGAGGAATTTTCTAGGTGTAACCACTGAGGGAGACAAAAAGGTAACACAAGTCTACAACTATTTCCCACAAATTACTCTCAAAGGGAGCATCAATCATTTTAGAAGGGTGAATGATGCATTATTTCCTCCACTCATGTGTGCTTTTGATCCAGAATTGGAGAATATAAGAGTATCAAATGAAGCTTCAAAATTTATTAATAAATATGGTTGTCTTTATCTAAAATTTCCAACTTTTACTTATCTGAGAGTTGGATGTTTTCCTCGTTATCCATATATGCTTCCTCAATATCCTAGTGATAAGATTGTTTTGATGGAATTATGCAAAAAAATCATTGTAGTGCATAGCAAGCAAATAGAATCCCATAAACCCAAATTCAAATTCCCATTAACAATCGGTAGATACTCTATTCAAACTTCACATAAGGCCAAGGTTGTTCAATTAGAAATGCAACAGGTAACAATAAAATTGTTTAAAGCAAGACCTAATTTTGATTACAAAGGTATGAAGGACCGAATCAAAAAGGATTATACCCATGTACATCAAATTGAGGATTTATGGGATGACATCAGGATAGAGCAAGAAATTAGGAAAATGAACTATTGCAGATTAACTCTGGAGCAAATAAAGGAATTAGATCTAGCTAACATCCCTGAAGACATGGAGGATGATGATAACATATTTTATCTTGCTTATGAAAGAAATAATATTGTAGGCTCACATTTTTCTCCCATCCAATGGTCCTAGAAAGAGGTAATCTCAATCTAAGAGATTATAAATTATTCTAGCTAACACTAATGTTTGGTTAGAAGAAAGAGGAATATAGTTGAAACCTTTTCTCTCTGGATCAAAAGATGAGACACAAGTTCAAACAGGTAAGAAGTATCAGTTGAGGACCAAGAATAAAAAATGATGTTTCAAGTTCTAGCAGACCTTTAAAGACAAAGATTAAGTTTGTGGTCAAGGTGTTGGGAATAGGATGACATTTAATTGCAAATCCTAAACATATTTCATGTATCTCCTAAGTCCTTGGAAAGTGTTCCCCAACACTAGGATTACAAAGAGATTAAATTTGAATGAAATGAACATGTAAATTGACATTTGTAATTAATTCTAAATGATAGGAACATGTGATGGCATCCAAGAAGAGTTCCTAAATAATAGGAGTACATGGGGCACCCACGTGGAAGGTGGAACCCACCTTGAGTTAAGTTAACTATTTGGAGAAAAAGATAACACTTCAGTAATTCATGTAAAGATCCTAGAAGTTAGGGATTGATGTTTACATGCATGGAGTTCAATTCCGTTCAATTCAGTTTAGTATTAGTTCAGTTCAGTTCAATTCAGTTTGGTTCAGTTATGGTTCAATTATCTTCCATACCATGTAGTTAGTTTGAGTTGCATGTTAGTTGACTTTAGTTGACTTGAATTGCATGCTAATGACTTGAGTTGCATGACAGATAACAAGTGACTACTTATAGTTAACAAGGGATGATCAATCATGTGTGATATTTGCATGAATGGTGGAGAGATATGTTTCAATTAACAAAGATTGACTTGGACCCACCTTGGGCAGCCAAGTTGGCATCTTGGAGTTGACACTTTTGCATGATAAGATATTTTATAAGGATAAGTTAAGTGGGACCATTCTTGGGCACCAACTTTGAGGAGAAGCTTACAAGATATCTTTGTAATCAACATTGAGTTATGACTTCAGTTTGGGATGCCCAAATTGATGAAGGACTTGGTTTGACATTGTTTTTCATGGAAGAACTCTACTTGCAAAGAATAGGCATAGGTTTTGTGAGATAAGCTTTGTGCTTTGTAATTGTAAACTCTTTAGAGTTTACAAGGCTCATTATTGTCTATTTTTTGCAGCAAGTTGAAGAGATTTTTAGTAAGATTTTATTGTAGGTTGTGAAGAAGAATTGTTGAAGGAAAAAGAAGCATCTCAAGCAAGGATTGATAAAGAATTATTGTAATATTGTTCTAAGGTTAAATAATACAAGCACTATTAATTTTGGTGGTGGAGTTTTTTCCTAAAAGGATTTCTCCATGGTAAATATTGTATCACTTCTATCTTCTGGTCTTATTCTTCTACAATCTTCTATCTATTTCTACAAATGGTAAAATGAATCTAAATAGATAATCATCCACAAAGAAAGTGTAACAAAGAACACTTAATTAGATCTACAGTATAATAGTTTTACAAGTTCTAAAGCTACATAATTACCTCCATTTTCAACATTTGGTATCAGAGGTAACGGTTGGGGTAGAGTTTGGGATGCCTTTCTCTTTAAAGTTTGAAGGTTTTTTGGCTGTAGTGGGAGTTTTTACTATTGTGTTATTGCTGATTTTGGAAAATAAGTTTGTTACAATGAGTTTTAATTCTTGTTTAGATATTGAAAGATTCAATGGATCTAATTATAAGATGTGGAAACTAAAAATGGAGGATCTCCTTGAAGAAAGAGATTAGTGGTTAGCTGTTGGTAATGAGACAAAGTCACCTACAATGATGTCAGATGAGGATTGGGCTAAGCTTGATAAGAAGGCAAGAGGGACCATAAGATTATGTCTTGTTGATATTGTTCTCTTGAATGTTTCAGAAGAAACTACTACATATAAATTGTGGAAGAGAATAGGTGATATTTATCAAACTAAAAGTCTTACTAATAAGTTGTATCTGAAAAGACCGATGTATTCTTTAAAGATGAAAGATGGTGATTTTGTTGCAAATCATTTGAATGCTTTTGATTTTATTCTAAGTTAGTTAGCATATGTAGATAAAGCTAGAAGATGAAGATAAATGCATTTTATTACTTTGTTCTTTACCAGAATCTTGGGAAAATCTAATTGTTGCTATCAGTGGTAGTGGTGCGGATCTGAAGATGGATAATATAATTCCTACTCTCCTATCAGAGGAGATGAGGAGGTAGTCTAAGACATAAATCCAAGATGCCTTGTTTATAAAAGGTAGGCTTGAGAAAAAGGAACCTAAGGGAGACATGGAAGGAAAGGGTAAGTCCAAAGGACGGAGTAAGGTGAAGTGTTGGAACTGTGGGAAACCAGGACATGTGAAGAAGGATTGTAAGGACAAGAAAAAGAGTTTTGATTCTTCTAAAGAGGAATCCTCGGATGACGGTAATCATGCATTGATCATTTCATGTAAAAATGTTAGTGATGACTCTTTTCTTGATGTTAAAGAGTGATCTTCGTGGAGAGGATGGTAGTCATGATGCCATATGTAGCTCGTACCATGGTTCAGTGGGAGTTGTTGGCAGTGACGTGGATGCATCATTGGTAAGGTTATCTTCATGTGATTGGGGATATGCTTTTTCTTGGTTTAGAGTGGTTGCTATTATGTCATGGTTTACTCTTGATACGCGTTTAGAGTTTGGCATGGTACTTGTTCTCTTGAGACTAGGATGTTTATGTATGTTATGATGCATGTGATCTCCTTGGAGGAGATGGTTAGATCATGTTGTCATGTTTGTTAGGATTTAGGTGCCATCAACCTTGTAAATCCTTTAATTAATTATTCTCCTAAAGTGTTTTCAACATTTAACCATAAGAGGTGAAAGCGTTTGACCAACGGTGGTGAAAGAGACAATGTAAATGTAGTGTTATTGTTACCGTTTGTCATTTAGGAAAAGGAAAAAATAGCTAGGCTTCCCACTTGGAATCTTCTAGAATAAGGTTGTTAGGATGTTGTAAGAGCATCTATGACATGTATGACAGTTGTCATAAGATGTTATGACAGTATGACAGATTCCTATGACAAGTATGACAAATTCCTATGACAGAATATGCTATCTTTGACCCCAGGTGCTCATGCATAAGTTATTCCTTATGACAGTTGTAAGAGCATCTGTAAGAGGCTATTTTTAGGATTTCATGACCATTTCATGAAGGGAGGCATGGGTTTTTCTAGGTGGTATTGCTACCTATTGTTTGGTGAAACCATGGTGGTTTTCATCCTCACAAATCTCTTTAAATAGGGGCCTTGAGCTAGAGTTATTCAATTTAGTTTTGCAGGTTTGCAAGGTAATAGGGTGCTACAGGATTTTACAGGGATGATAAGAGAATTCTATTGTTTCATGTAATACTTTAGAATATTAGTAATATACTTGCCTCTCTTTCGATGGTGGAGTTTTTTTTCCCTTCAAGGTTTCTCCACATAAATCTGTTGTTGCATGTGTTATGATTCTTCTATCTCTCTCTCATTCTTTCTTCACACTAAGGCTAAAGGTTAATCTACATATTTTAGATTTGCATTCACCTATTTAAGTTCATATTGCAAGCTTTCTTCACCTTGATTATCAACATTTGGTATCAAAGCTAACAATTTTGTTAAGGAAGGGACGCTTTCCTTTTAAAGTGTTGAAGGTTTTTGCTGCAGTGGGAGCTTTTGTGTTATGAGTTTTGCAGATTTGTGAAAGATTGCATACCATGGCCTCCACCTCTCGTCAAGATATTGAGAAGTTCAATGGAACTAGTTATGAGATGTAGAAGTTGAAAGTGGAGGATCTCCTTGAGGAGAGAGATCAGTGGTTACTGTTGACACCAAAATTTGATGAGGTAATAGTGTCTTATGGGAAACTCGGTTTATGGGGGACCCTTTGCGCTAAACTGAGTGACCTCTAGGTTTTTAGAGAAGCCGACTTCTTCTATAATGGGGGTTTTGAAAAGGGAAAAGGAAACAGATATAATAAAATAAAGTCTAACCTAAGGTGATGCGCCAAGACTTAATGATAGGCACAATAAATCATAGATCTAAGGGCCTGGTTGGTGTTTGTAGTGTTCCAGAAAATCAAAAACTAGAGATTACAGCATAGACAATCCATTCATTGACATAAAATAATATCGCATGCATTCCTATTGCCAAGAAGAGTCATTAGACATGGTCTAGGTCAGAAAATTGCATTCAACATATATAGAAGTTCTTCAAATGAAATGTCCAAACAATAAAAGCATAGTTTACAGTTTGATCAAATAGCATGAAAGAACAGAAAGGTTGAACAATTGGCACAATTTGAAAGTTTTTTGAAATTAAATAAAACAGTAATAAAAGCCTGGCATCTTTTACCAAAACCAGTGTTTCCTCCAAATTCTGGACCCTTTTCTCACAATAGAGAAAAGTATATATAGCAGGAAAAACCCCTCGCCGCCTCGGAGAGCAGTAATAGAAAAGATTTCACAATCCCCTGGAAATGATGCTAAAATCAGAATATTCCCCAAGCCGTTGCAACAGAAACGATTTGAAACCAAGCATCCAGTCATTCCAGGCATAGGTGCGTCCTTTGCAAATGATGGTGGTGGTCTCGACAAGGCTTAATCAGACAAGTGTCACCATCTCATGCAAATGATTATGACACGTAGTGGCCAATAGCAGCATTTGGTTCGTCTGGTCCATCGCCCAAATATGATATCCGCCGACTAGGCACATGGCAGCCTTTCGCTACCTATGTGAACCTCTCTCTCTCAATGTTGAAGACTTGAGCTAAGGCTACATGTGTCGAATGGGCAGAGCACTTAATCAATAGTGGAGGGAATGATCACCAGCCGAGCGCAAAAGGGACGTGTGGCAGCATTTCATTGCCCGCGGTTGTTACTTCATCTCTACGCTGAAAGCTTTGTGAAGAGCAGACACGTAGCAAGAGTACACCGCAGATAACAATTGTGGGGCCTGCCAAACCTTTTGGGAATGAGGGCTTCATGGCACTCAAGTGGCGCCCAATGAGGCAACAATAAAAAATGATCAAATATATCCCGCAGCTACGACACGTGGAAGCATAGCGGGGTTTCCCAGGATGCATAAGGAATGCATAAACTCGGGGTTGCGAAGAGTAGACATGTGGAGCGGGAGAGTAGAGCTTAGATAAAAGGCCGAGTTGATAACCTGCGATACACAGACCGATGCATAAAGGAAAATACACCCGAAGGGAGCTAGTTAAATATTTATTAACAGTTACCATTTTTAGTCAATATGAAGCCATCTACTTCAACCTTATCGAATGAAGATTGGAAGAAGTTAGACAAGAAGGCTCAAGGGACCATTCAGTTGTGTCTCACTAATTTTGTCCTCCTGAATTTCTCTTCAGAAGATACGACATACAAGCTTTGGAGGAAGATAGGTAAAATCTATCAAAATAAGAGTTTGTCTAACAAGTTGTATCTCAAAATATGTTTATATTCATTAAAGATGAAGGATGGTGATTCTATTGCTGAAAATTTGAATGCTTTTAATTTGATTATAAGTCAACTTGCATATATTGATGTTAAAATAGAAGATGAGGATAAATGTATTATATTGATTTGCTCTTTGCTGGAATCTTGGGAAAATTTAATTATGGTTATAACAAGTGGTGGTGCAGAACCTAAGATGGACAATGTTATTCCCATACTTCTTTCAAAGGAGATGAGGAGAAATACCATGCGTAGTGGCTCCCAAGATGCCTTGCATATGCGAGGTAGGCCCAAGGAGAAAGGGCCTAAAGGGGATAAGAAGAAGAATAAGTCTAAAGGATGATCTAAGACCCCTGGAAAGAGCAGAGTGAAGTGTTGGAACTGTGGTAAATGGGGACATGTGAAGAAGGAATGTAGAAATAAGAAAATGAATGAAGATTCCTTCATGGAAAAGTCCTCTGATAACAATGATTCTGATGCTTTGATTATTTCAGCTAACACAGTTTGCAATGATTCTTGGCTTATTGATTCAGGTGCTTCCTTCCATATGACTCCTCACAAGGAGTGGTTTTCTACATACAAAGAATATGACAGAGGAGAGGTCTTCATGGGTGACAATAGCTGACAAAATATTGTCAGTAAAGGAAAGGTAAAGTTGTGTTTCAGTGAAGGGAGGGTTAAAATCCTTGATGATGTTTTACATATTCCAGGACTTACAAAAAGTTTAATTTCGGTTTCCAAGTTGAATGATTCTAGAATGCATGTGACATTGGACAAGTCTGGTTACAGGATGGTAAGGGGAAGTTTGGTGGTTTCTAAAGGATCTCAGACAGGGAATCTGTTTACGCTACATGCCTCTACTTTTTGTAACTCCTCTTTTGTAACTAGCACTAAAAATGCATGTATGTTGTGGCACCATAGATTGGGTCACATTGGTGAAAAAGGTCTTAGGACCATACTTGATAAGAAACTAGTAGACGGTATTTCTGATTATTCTGTTGGTAAAAATGATTTCTATGAGGATTGTGTGTTTGGTAAACAAAATAGGTCATCATTTCCTAAAGGAACTAATAAAGCTAATGGATTGTTAGAACTAATTCATTCAAATGTATGTGGTCCAGCGGATACAGATTCTTTGGGTAGATCTCATTATTATGTTTCCTTCATTGATGATTACTCAAGATATACTTGGATTTATTTTATGCATACAAAATCTGAAGTTTTCACCAAATTTAAGGAATTTAAGGCATTGGTTGAAAAGAAAACAGATTATAAGATAAAAGTATTGAGATATGATGTAATGGGGGTGAATATTGTTCTAAGGAATTTGATGAGTTTTGCAAACATGCAGGAATTGTTAGGCAAAAGACTACACCTTACACACCCCAACAAAATGGGGTAGCAAAAAGAATGAACCATACATTAATGGAAAGAGCTAGGAGCATGTTAAGTAGTGCTAAGTTAGATAAATGTTTTTGGGAAAAAGTTGTTGGTATTGCTTGTTATTTAATTAACAGATCTCCTTATAAAGCTCTTGTTGATAAAACACCTTATGAAATGTGGTTGGGTAAAAGCCTTCAGTTTCACATTTAAGGGTCTTTGGTTGTGAGGCTTTTGTTCATGTGCCTAAAGAGAAGCGGTCTAAATTGGATCCCAAATCTCAAAAATGCATCTTTGTGGGTTATGGTGAAAATATTAAAGGTTATAAACTTTAGAATCCACTAACATGAAAGATGATATTTTCTAGAGATGTTATTTTTAGGGAATTTAGAGCTGACTCTGAAGATGAGCAACCAAAGGAAAAGTAAAAAAAAATGCATTTTGAAACTAAGCAAGAAGATGCACATGTGGAAGAATAGAGATATGGACAAGACGATGGAGAAGAAGAAGAGAGTTCTAAAGAATCTTTTGTAACAGAAGAAGTTGAAAACAATGAGGATGAACATGAGGAACCTCTTACTCCACCTTTGAGAAGGTCCACAAGACAACAAAATCTAGTTGATAGGTATAGCCCACCTAATTTTCGTTGTAAATTTTCTTTGTTATGTACTATTGATGAACCTAGATCCTTCAGGGAGGCTCTCTCTTCAAAAGAATGTGAGTCTTGGATGTAGGCCATGCAGGATGAGATGATGTCTTTGAAAAACTATGACACCTGGGATCTTGTTAGTTTTCCCAAAGGAAGAAAGGCCATTGGTTGTAAGTGGGTATATAAAAATAAGTTCGGTGCAAATAGTAAGATGGAATGGTACAAGGCCAGATTAGTGGCCAAGGGCTACTCCTAGAGAGAGGGAGTTGATTTTGGTGAAATATTATCTCCTGTTGCTAAGTTAACTTCTATTAGATTCATTTTATCCATTGTTGTTGCTTATGATTTAGAAATAGAACAAATGGATGTTAAAACTACTTTCTTGCATGGGGATCTCGAGGAAGAAATTTATATGCAACAGCCTGACAGTTTCGTCATGAAAGGAAAAGAACACTTGGTTTGCAGGTTAAAACGGTCTCTATATGGTTTGAAACAGTCACCTAGGATGTGGTACTAGAATTTTGATGCCTTTGCATTAAAGTTGGGTTTTGTTACAAGTGAAGAGGATCACTATGTTTATTTTAAAGTCATTGATGATCAGATACTGATTATTGTCTTATATGTAGATGATATGTTGTTCATTGGTAACAATAAGGCAAAGATTAGGGAACTTAAAACTTCACTTTCTGGCACATTTGATATGAAATATTTAGGGGCTACTAAATATATTCTTGGGATGGAAATCATTAGGGATAGGGTTCACAAAAAGATTTGGTTAAGTCAGAGTAAGTATGTTAACACTATTTTGCAGAGGTTCAATATGCAGGACTGTAAACCAGTAAATATTCCATTACATGTTGGTACTAAGTTAAGTTTAGACAAGTGTCCTGAATTGGATGATGATATTGATGAAATGTCTAAAGTTCCTTATGCTAGTGTTTTCGGTAGTTTAATGTATGCAATGGTTTGTACTAGACCAGATATAGCCCAAGCAGTGGGAGTTCTAAGCAGGTTTATGTCTAACCCTAGTAAAGAACATTGGAATTTTGTTAAAAGGGTATTTAGGTATTTGTGAGGCACTTCTGATTACTATTTGGTTTATCATGGTACTAACAATAAGGATAAGTCATTGGACATACAAGGTTTTGTTGATGTAGATTGGGCAAGTGACTTGGATAGTCGAAGGTCCACTAGTGGCTATGTGTTTACTTTTTTTGGAGGTGTAGTGAGTTGGATGAGTAAAAGACAACTTACAATTGCTTTGTCCACCACTAAAGCAGAGTATATGGCTGCTACACAAGCCTCTAAGGAGGTGGTTTGTTTACAAAGAATTGGTAATGGTATTGGTTTTGATTGCAAGATAGTGAGGATCAAATGTGATAGTCAAAGTGCCATATGTTTGGCTAAAAATCCTATGTATCATGCTTGTACTAAGCATGTTGATGTTCAGTATCACTTTGTGTGAGAAATGGTTGAGAATGGACAGGTCTTGATTGAAAAATTTGACACTTTGGATAATGTTGTAGATTCTCTTACAAAGCCAGTCACCACAAATAAGTTCTCTTGGTGCAGAGAGGCCATGGGCCTTGATCACTATACTTAATTCTATGTAATTGTATCTCTATGGGTGTAATTTACAATGTATGATGTCAAGTGGGAGAATGTTAGGATTTAGGTGCCATCAACCTTGTAAATCCTTTAATTATTTATTCTCCTAAAGTGTTTTCAACATTTATCCATAAGAAGTGAAACCGTTTGACCAACGGTGGTGAAAGAGACAATGTAAATGTAGTGTTACCGTTACCATTTGTCATTTAGGAAAAGGACAAAATAGTTAGGCGTCCCAATTGGAATATTCTAGAATGAGGTTGTTAGGATGTTGTAAGAGCATCTATGACATGTATGATAGTTGTCATAAGATGTTATGATAGTATGATAGATTCCTATGACAGAATATGCTATCTTTTACCCCAGGTGCTCATGCATAAGTTATGCATTATGACAGCTGTAAGAGCATCTGTAAGAGGCTATTTTTAGGATTTCATGACCATTTCATTAAGGGAGGCATGGGTTTTTCTAGGTGGTATTGTTACCTATTGTTTGGTGAAACCATGGTGGTTTTCATCCTCACAAATCTCTTTAAATAGGGGCCTTGAGCTAGAGTTATTCAATTCAGTTTTGCAGGTTTGCAAGGTAATAGGGTGCTGCAGGATTTTACAGGGATGATAAGAGAAGTCTATTGTTGCATGTAATATTTTAGAATATTAGTAATATACTTGCCTCTCTTTCGGTGGTGGAGCTTTTTTTCCCTTTGGGGTTTCTCCATGTAAATCTGTTGTTACATGTGTTATGATTCTTCTATCTCTCTCTCGCATTCTTTCTTCACACTCAGGCTAAAGGTTACTCTACATATTTCAGATTTGCATTTACCTATTTAAGTTCATATTGCAAGTTTTCTTCACCTTGATTATCAACAATATTTATGTTCCTAATTCATGATTGGAGCTTTGACATTGATCTTATGTAGTTCTCTTATGTATTGGGTACATTAATCATTTGCTTGATTACTTCATGATAGTGCTATGTTGCATTTTGAGTTTTGCATGGATTGGTTGGTTACAAGTCCTCATGGATACTTGGAGAAATAGGTGAGGCTTGAGTTCTCTTATGGTAAAAGATATATGTTGGAATGGTTACTTGTAAGAAAATATTTTTCAACAATAAAAACCTAGAAGCCTACACCTTGGTTGGATGTGAGTTCAACAAACTCGATTGTTTCACATGCCTCCAAAGAGGCAGTTTGGTTATAGAGACTTGGGAAAGGTATTGGTTTTAATTGCAAGTAAGTTAAACTTGAATGTGATAATCAAAATGCTATTTGTTTAGCCAAAAATCCTATGTATCATGCTCATACTAAGCATGTTGATGTTTAGTATCACTTTGTGCGATAAATGGTTGAGAGTGAGAAGGTATTAATTGAGAAAGTTGACACTTTGATTAATGTTGTAGATTATCTTATGAAACTAGTTCTTATAGATAAGTTCTCTTGGTTTTGAGTATTAATCATTTTCTTGGAGCTTCATGATTATGCAGGTTGCATTTGAAGTTGGAATGGATTGATTAGTTGGTGCAAGAAGGCCATTGGCCTTGAGTCTTGTACTTGATTTATAATAATGATTCCTTTTTTAGAATAATTGCAATGTATAATGTCAAGTGGGAGAATGTTGGGAATGGGATGGCATTTAATTACAAATCCTAAACATATTTCATGTATCTCCTAAGTCCTTGGAAAGTGTTCCCCAACACTAGGATTAGAAAGAGATTAAATTTGAATGAAATGAACATGTAAATTGACATTTGTAATTAATTCTAAATGATAGGAACATGTGAGGGCGTCCAAGAAGAGTTCCTAAATAATAGGAGCACATGGGCACCCACATGGAAGGTGGAACCCACCTTGAGTTAAGTTAGTTGTTTGGAGAAAAAGATAACACTTCAATAATGCATGTAAAGATCCTAGAAGTTAGGGATTGATGTTTACATGCATGGAGTTCAGTTCAGTTCAATATCAATTTAGTTTAGTTTAGTTTAGTTTAGTTCAGTTCAAATTCAGTTGAGCTCAATCAGTTCAGTTATCTTTAGTTGCATGTTAGTTAACTTCAGTTGGCTTGAATTTCATGCTAATGACTTGAGTTGCATGACAAATAATAGGTGACTACTTACAGTTAACAGGGGATGATCAATCATGCATGATATTTGCATGAATGGTAGAGATATATGTTTCAGTTAATAGAGATTGATTTGGACCCACCTTGGGAGCCCAAGTTGGCATCTTGGAATTAACACTTTTGCATGATAAAATATTTTATAAGGCTGAGCTAAGTGGGCCCATTCTTGGGCGCCAACTTTGAGGAGAAGCTTACAAGATATCTTTGTAATCAACATTGAGTTATGACTTCAGTTTGGGACGCCCAAATTGATGGAGGACTTGGTTTGACATTGTTTTTCATAGAAGAACTCTACTTGCAAAGAATAGGCGTAGGTTTTGTGAGATAAGCTTTGTGCTTTGTAATTGTAAACTTTTTGGAGTTTGCAAGGCTCATTATTGTCTATTTATTGCAGCAAGTTGAAGAGAGTTTTAATAAGATTTTATTGCAGGTTGTGAAGAAGAATTGTTGAAGGCAAAAGAAGCATCTCAAGCAAGGATTGATAAATAATTATTGTAATCTTGTTCTAAGGTTAAACAATACAAGCACTATTGATTTTGGTGGAGTTTTTTTCCCAAAAGGGTTTCTCCATGGTATATGTTGTGTCACTTCTATCTTCTGGTCTTATTCTTCTACAATCTTCTATCTATTTCTACAAATGGTAAAATGAATCTAAACAAATAATCATCCACAAAGAAAGTGTAACAAAGAACACTTAATTAGATCTATAATATAATAGTTTTACAAGTTCCAAATCTATATAATTACCTCCATTTTCAACACAAGGGTGGCAAGAAGAAGAGCGGGAAACCTACAGAAGGGCCATTTACTGAAGCAAAAGAGGATCCTGTGCAAGAAGAGGGGAAAGTTGAGGAAGAAAGATATAAGGAATCAAAATTGTCTCCTCATGAGAACATCCCTGAGGATCCTCCTATCTCCCCTCCTCCAATTTCCAATGTTGTATCTACTCCCACTCCTCCTATAACCTCACTTGTATCTAGTGTTCTTGTTAATGTTCCTCCTTCAGTTACAAATGTTGTTGCTCTTGCTCTGTTAATTCATTTTGTGCATTCATCTCCTATATCATGGTAACCATTTAGAAGTCCAAAATAAGGTTTAGATAATTTTATGGTTCCCCTATGTCATTACCAAGCTTTTCTTCACCATCTTTTGATCTTACATCACATTAAGACTTAGAGAAGTTCATAAATGAATCTATTCAAGTGTCTAGTGTTGAAATTCCAAATGTTGTTTTAACTGATACTCCTCACATTGTGACTACCACTTTTGTGAGTGCAACAACTATATCACATACAATGACTACACATCCTAAAGAGAGCTCACCACTCTTGCCTTGGTTGTCATCACAAACACTAAAGAGGAGAAAAGAAGCCATCTCTCCAAATGAGCTTGACTTTGCACAACTTACATCTACTAAAACAAGAACCAAGAAGAAAGCAAAGACTCTCTCCAGGTTGTTCAATAAAGAGGGTAATAGGTATGCAGAGGTAGCTCAACTTCCCCCTGACAAAGATTATGAAGAGGTGGATATCACATACTACTCTATCACAAGGGTGGAATTGGGAAAGGTAACTCATGAGAGTGCAAAGGAAGATGTTCAATCTACCCTGGATTCTCTCATAAAGAAGTTTGAAAAGGAAAATAAAATGAAGGATCACTATAAGGTGAAGGTAGAACAACTTGCAGCTATGCTACAAAAGATTACCCAATCTTCTGAATCTGTTGAGCCTGAGGCAATTGTAGTTGGTGTTGAAAATCCTATCATTTAAAAGGTAGAAAAGATGCACACTAGGGTCAAGGTAATCAGTGAATTTCTTGATCAGATTGTTGCAAGATGGTGTGTCCCTTGGTCTCCTTGGTCCAACGCTACGCTTGGGTTCATGACATGGTTTAACCACCTCTCATGGATCTTGTATTAATCTAGAAATTGTATCGAGGATTAACAGGTCGATCTTTTGGTGCAAATACAACCACCAATGTAACAATTGATATCAGAGCTGAGGTCATGGGTTTGAACCCCTTGCCTTGCTCGCGTTGGGGGGATTGTTGCAAGATGGTGTGTCCCTTGGTCTCCTTTGTGTAGCATGGTGCTTGTGTTTGTGACATGGTTTAATCGTCTCCCGTGGATCTTGTATAAATTTGGCAGTTGTATTAGGCATTAACATGTTGATATTTTGGTGCAACAAACAACCACCAATGTAACATGGATGATCATCCTAGGAGAAAAACTTTTGAAGTTGGCCATTGAAAATCTTGGGAGAATGGAAGACATGATGGCAAGGCTGGATGAAACCATTAATACTCTTTCTCAAGAGAAAGAAGATGTGGAAAATAAAAGGCAAGAATGGATGAAAATGAAAAACTGAAGATAGACACTCTAGTGGAAGTTGGGATCATTCTTGATAGAGATTTTTATGTAGAAGTGAAAGAAACTATGCTTCATAAAGAGACCATCATCGTTGATCTACTCAATGATTTTCAAGTTGCTTGTGAGGTTGGAGAAGAAAATGATATGCAACTTATCCATAAGATTGAAGAACTTCCATGTAAGTTACAGGATGATGATCAAAAGTTTCTTTCACCATACATAGTTGTCCAAGAGTTCACCAGCATGATTCAAAGGGAGTTCGAAGATCAAGCATTCTTAATGCCTCAAATGGATAAACTCCTAGACATTTAGTTAAGTTTGGACAACTTTAAAGTGTTCATGGGAAGGCATGAAAATAGTTGTAACACTGTAAGAAATTTAGTTACAAGAGTTTGTGGCATCTTCGAGCATACTTCAAGACCAAACGATAATGAAGTGCGAGAATTCCTGAAGAAGCACAATGATTTTCTCATGAAGGACGGTGGAGAAGGCTAAATCTCCCTTGTATTGGTTTTTAGTATTTCCATATTTTTTGTAATTAGTCAAAGACAATTTACATGTCATTTGTCATTTCCAAAATTGTAAATACATGTAACAACAATGAATTCCTCCAATAATTTTTTACTCCAATGTTGAATAAGTGAAAGTAGTTAGACTCCAATGTTGAATAAGTTAAAGTAGTTAGATCTTTCCTAGATTATCTCTTTTTCTCTCATCTATAAATATGAGAGAGCTCTTTTGTAATTGATACCTTTAATCTTATGCAACAAAGTGTTGCCCAAATTGTGACTCAACTTTGAAACTTTATGTTCAAATTGCAAGATCAAATTCAATTAATAAAAGGAGGCAAAGTTTGATTTCAACCTTTGTTTTGAATCAAATTTGTATGAGTGACAATGTTCTTATGTCTTTCTTTTTTGATTTCTCTTATTGTTAATTGGATAAGTGGCGATTCATTCTTATGATTGGAAGAACACTCAAGATAGTTTATATAAACTTTGTGTTATATTGATTACTTGGAATTGTGTGATGTAAGTGTTTCTTGGTGGAGATTATCAAGACTTTGAGCTTAGATTATTCACTTTATGTTCGGTTTCATTGGTGAAGCAGGTCGATAGACTTTGTGCTACAACGTGCATCATTTGTTACTACAAAATTATCATACAAGGCAACAAGAAGATTGTGGGCTTTTGTGTGTCTTTCAGTTGCTTTTAATATAGTTATACTGGTACTCTTTGATTACTCTTATGTTTAATCAAGAATATTGGTGATTATTTCTTAGGTAGATATTTAGAAGTGTAGAGCATTGTAGAATATTACCGTGGAACGTTGTAAACATATTTTCTGAAAGAAGAGAAAATTACGAATGTAACACACCCCCCACATGGTTAAAGATAGTGTAAATACTTTTAGCTTAGCATAGTTTACTTTTGTTCCAATAAGTAGCAAGAAGGGAGCATCCCCTTTCATAGAGGAGAGAACATGCTCATCATAGTTGTGGCTGAAACTACTATTTTGTAATTTGTAAAGGGATTACAAAATATTCACCCAACACGTTACACAAGCCCTTGAGCCTAACCAAATGAATATAACAAAAGAAAAGGATACTTAATCTTTCAAACTTACAATAATTTGCAGCCCACAACACACACATAACTAAGATATTCTCGGATCTATAAGCTCAATTGACCATGAAATGTAATGATTTACAATACAAGTCTGATTAAACATTAACACAATGATTTAAAATGAAAAACAAGATCTAGTCTTAATCATAGACTTATATAATGCATTCAAAAGTTTTCTCGACAAGATAGATCATAGACCTCTCAGGTACTTCATTCTAGGAATTTATACGTCCAAGCAGGAATTCTGAAACAGAACAATTTTAAACAACAAAATCAAACACACCCATACAAAATAGATCCTCCAATAAAAATGAAATACAAATTCATTGAAGTATGATCCTTTCCATCTGCTCTTAACATAGGATTTCCTCTATCTCCTCCCTCGATTTCTTTCTTGCTTAGTTCATATAAACGACCAAGAAATGGAAATGAGAACGTTTCCCAAAACACCCCCCATTCTTGAAATGTTCCAAAAAATAAATAACTTTATTTTTTCATCTATATTATTTGGAAAAATAATAACTTTTTTTATATGTATTATTTATTTATTATAATAATTTAAAATGAATATTTGCTCCTTTCCAAGAGATTTAGTTAACCTAAAAAAAAATTGACATTTTTTTTATAGGTAAATTGTGGGAAGGGCCCACTCCCATATATTAAATCATAAAGAATAAAAGTTACAAATCTGCCACGAAGAGAAACATAGGATAGAGAAAAAATTTGAGAACAAAGAGAACCAAGCTTCTAGAACCGCACATTAGAGAAGGGGAAAGAAATCAACTAAGAAAATAATACATAAATCAGAATCTAGCCTGGATGACACCAAACCTCCACGGAGAGAAACTAGGTTCTTTTGTTGTTTTGAGAGAGGAGAGCATCAATGGCCCATGAGAGCCCTCCTCAATAGCCTCCTTTCCTTCAATTCTTAGCTTTTCAGCCTCATAATTTCTCCCCTTTTTCTTTTTGGATACGCCAGAATCAAGTTTAAGCTTATTTCTTGCAATCTGAAAGAGTCCAAGTTTTTGAGGCGAATCCAAAACCAAGTCGGGCCCAAAACAATCATGGTTGAAATCTCCTAGATCATCATGAAAGGAAAGGTCTCGTAAGAATCTGAATCAGCCTCATCGAAATTGGGAGAGGCCTCAAGAAGGTCATTTCCAGCATAATTATCCTGCTAAGGAGAAGACGCTAGAGGCTAATCAGAGTCCAACCTAGACACAGGTTGGGCAACAAAAAACTTGCCATGGTTTCACCAAATAAAATCAGCATCTGGAGAGCCATTTTTCTTAACCCATTTTTTAAGACTAACATATCTTAACCTAGCCTGGTGTTTGCATGGACACACCTCGAATTTATGACCCAGCATGTCATAATGGAAGCAATGAAACAACAATCCTTCAAAATTTAAAAATTGCGTTCAGATGCCATAAGAAGAATGGATCTGAATAGAGTGTGAGAGGGGTTTAGAGATGTCAACCATAATGCAAACTCGGCAAAATCTACTTCTAAGAGCAACCATCTCAGTGTCAATCTTGGCAAAGGCTCCAATATGATTAATCAGATTGCTAATTAGATCAATATTCCTGAGAACCAAAGGCAGGTTATAGAGTTGATCCAAATAGGAATGTCAGTTATTTTGGTAGTGGCAAGATCGAAGAAAGGGGTCCATGAAGAGATAAAGAGGCTAAAGTGTTTGAAGAATGAAGGACCATTTTGGAGAAGAAAATTGCAATCTTCTTTAGAGCTGAAGGTGAGTAAAAAAAAATTGAAGTCCAAAGATTGAACCTTGGGGGAAGCCAGGTTGCTCCAAGTAGATCTAGCCCATTCGATAACATAGTCTATAAATGGATGCCTATGTAAGAATATCAGGACCAAAGATCGATTTCTAATCTCCTGAGCAATTACATCCACAGTCATCTGAGATGCAAAAATGTAGAGGTTAATCTGAGAGAAACACCTCCATATCGCCTAAGGAAAGAGATGGATCGTCAAAGGCAGGCTCCACGGAGGGAGAAGTGGGAGGAACAAGCAGAGAACTAAGAGAAGGCGAGCAAGGATTTGACCGTCTAATCCATTCAAGGAAGAATGTCGTGCACTCATGGTATGGGTTAGAACTATTTTTCCAAGATGAAATTCTAGAAGGATTCAGAGAAGGAGCCCCAAACTTGACACCCACCGCCGAAGATTTGGAATAGGATGAGCCAGGGTTAGCCTATTGAATTTTCTCTAGGTAAAAATCTGAGCACACATGGTATGGGTTAGATTTGTTTTTGTAGGCAGAGAGAGTGTGAGGATCCAAAATAGGATCCTCAAACCCGCCACCAGTTGCAGCAACCTAGATCAATTCCATAGGATCAAACCCCGCCAAAGGCAAAGGAGGATCTGAAGGAATGTTGTTCTCTTGTGATGCACTAGATTGAAGTGCACAGTAGTGCTATCCATCCCCATTTTATTTGCACACATCATCCTTCTTGGAGCCTACTAGACATTTTCATTTATGTTTCTTCACACCCTCCACACGCAACCTACACCCATCCAAGCCGTCACATTCGCACTCTGCACTAGCGTGCATACTCCATTCCAACATTCTCACAATGAGTTTACTTATTATAATTTACTTGGAAAATATTATTTTCTAAGTTAATTACACCTTTCAAAGGAGGGATGTGACATCCTTCCCCCTTAATCGTGTGTCGTCCCAATGCACATAAGTTTCAAATAATGATCAACATAAGTTTGATAAAGTTAACTTGTTATTATATCTAGTATAATAATCAACAAGGGTTCTCACCTAATTTCACTATACCTTATAATTTGAATGATTTTACTGTGATACTTATGATATTCATGTTGTACTTGCAAATTCAAAATAATGTGATTCCTACATCCAATAATTAATAGGCATTACCATGATGTTAGTATATAACCCATATACGAAAGAAATTATTTTATTAGTTTCTTTTCCAATTCATAAAATAATCTCATTTCATTAGCCATCAAGTAAAATATTCATTAGCCTCAATATAACTATAGTCAAGCGCTCTTTGCCTGAATAGACTTGCATAGTGTCTTCAAAATCATACCTCTAACATTATAAAAAATGAAAGTATTATAAGGAAGATTTTACCTTTCATAAGACATTTGTGTTATGAAATATGAAATGGATAGGTCATTCCTTTTTATCTTCTTATCTAAATAATATTGCTTTTAACATCTTTAACTATTTTTACATTGTATCAACATGAATTCCTCTTAAGATTAATAAAGATAGTTGTTTGGCATGGAAGGATAAGGTAGTTGATAGTCAAAGTTAAATCATGGAACCCATAAATCAAGGCCACAAGAGTAATTGAGAATGATACTATTGGTTCACCTTGTATGAATACTTCACAGTCCACTTATTTGGTAAACAATTATGGTTTAAATAAAGTTACTTAAACCTACAAACCTGTCGATCTTGATGATGGATATGATTTGTCCTCCAAAATTTCATCTCCAAGATTTATTATAATTCTCTTCCTTTAATTTCCTAGTAATCTTATCCAAATAATATGTTCTCTTCTCCCTAAATAAAATCTCATGCTTTCTTTCATGGTTAGAATATTTGCAAGAATAATATTACATCCAATGATGATTATTGTCGATGAGCTAAGTAAAACATTTAATTGTTGAGTTACATCCCAATACATCTTATAAGAATCAAGACACTATCATTTTAGCTCATAAATTTAATGTTCATAAAAAAATTTCCATATGAAGTATCATACCTTCAACCATCTTGGTTATTCATATATTATATAATTTCATTGTAGCTCAATAATTTACTCAATATCACATTCAACCTAGTCTTTCATATATCCCAATAAGTGCATTTCTTACTATTAATCTCCTTTTAAAACTTATCAAAGACCTTCCATGAACATGGAGAGGGAAACTTACCAAGATTCATGGTATTAATTGAATTATCCAAACATGATCATCTTAAAATTAGAGTCAACAACACATTGAATGAATATTCATTCCTTAAGAAGTATCCATCTCATCAATAAAATGCAAGAAAAATATAAAATGGAAAATAACAATTTGATGTCTTAGCTTCTCAAAATAAACCAAAATGCTTCAAATTATACATATAAGGTTAAAAGGAAATCTCAAGTTCAAAAGATACGCTCATCGAGTGAATAAATCATTTTCAACATATGATTATTTATATAGATTATGCACAAGATTTCCAATCATATAAGCATTCAATCATACTTAATACATAGGTACATATCATGTATTGATACCATTTAATTTATGATATACATTTGTTCAATTGCATACTCAAGTACTTCTATCCATACAGGATAGACATTTGTCCATTCGGGACAGGCATTCGACCATACGAGTCAGGTATTTGTCCATATGGGACAAGAATTCATCTATTAATTTGAGATAGGAATCTATTCAAACGGAATAGGAATCTATCCATATAGGATAGGAACATGCTCTGGCTAGAGACTTACACTCATTGGGAGCATCCAGGTTCTGAGTCACTCTCTAAAGACTACACTTCCCTATTGGAAGTGCACCAAGGTTGTCGTCTTTAGGATTATTTCTAAAATTAATAATTAGCTTGAGTCTTGTCTCAGAATTTGACCTAAAGCCTTGGGGAGTCAAGTGAATCCATCTAGGATTCTTTCAAGTATACAAGGAACATATATATATTAAAAAGGTTTCATTCCTTCTTTTAATTCTTAAGGCTTGATTAGAATTCTCCTTGTTTTAGCCAACAAGATCTTATTTCAAAATTGATATCTGACCTTTAACTCAAACCATTTGAGTGAATGCCACTTATCCCTATTCTTTTCCTTCCTCAACTTTTGGATCTTCCCATTCTTCAGACATAAAATTCAATATTTGTTAGACTACATTTATAAATCAAAATTTAGTTTTTGCATCGTGAGCTTTGGTAGTAGGTCATCAGGCCTAGTGTTTGAACCAAATGCTCTGATACCACATGTAACAACCCGATTAGATAAACTAGCAATTTTTGCTAAGTTTTTTTTAACGATTTATATAAGAACCATATAAGTAACATAATATTGCAACTTCAAAAATAATTGAATTCCAACACTATTTCCTTACATTTGTAATGGTGCATATAAGAATTGTTTTTTTTAAATATTATATAATTGTTAGAGAAAATGATATATTTATATGACAAGGTTTTAAAGACATGAATCAAATGCCTATATCAAATATAGATAGGTAGATAGATAGAGAATTATATTTCTAGAGCCAAGAAAAGCTACAAGGGAGTAAGATTCATTAACAACTATAAAAAAAAAAGCTAACATGCAATTGCGAGTGGAAGAGGTAATTCAAGGAATGTTGCCAATGGAGAAGTATAACCACCGTTATAAATTGAATAAAAAGAAATGTCACAAAATTAATGAAACCATCACACTACTTTATTTAACTATTTAATCACTATATTATCCATCTTATCATGCTCCCCATCTTTTATATTCATTGCACATCCATAATGGTTATTTATGGAAGGTTTTAGATAGATGACATGATATTTATACACATAAAAAAATATCAGAAGAATAGAATAATAGAGAAAGAGACAGTAAGGTAACGAGAATTCCATCTAAAAATGGCTTTTCACATCAACCTACCTCTAATTCAATGAGATAAAATGATTAAGGCTTTTGTTTGACTATGAATTTTGAAAATTAGGTAAGTGTTAATTTGTTCGGTGAAGTGATAGTTGCTTTTAACCAACCTATCTTCCCAACTATAATAAAGGAAACCCATATTAAAGCTATGGTCCTATAGAGAAGGGTTAACTTATCTTAAAAATTAAATGCTTTATACTAATGCCATGTGAAAATAAAATCCTTCAAAGTGGCATGGTAACTTTCAACACCACTACACAAGTAGCCACTAAGAGTTAAAGGACCCAAAATAAGGACCGATTATCTAAGATAACATTCTAATTAAATTTGTACTAGATTATGCCTCATATCAAGGGACCTTCCTTTGCAAAAAATTAAATGTAGAAGCTCATTAATCACCCTTGACTGTAAAGTGGTGGTCTAAAAATTTATGAAAGACTCAGGATTATAATCTTAACATCTTAACATTGTTCAAATCTTATTCAATGGTGGATCTCTTTTATTGGAACATGTTGGTAGAGCTAAAACTTGTAGATAAATACACAACCAAAAGTTGATCACCTAAAGCTTCAATACAATTTAGAGATTCTTTGCAAATCTAGGGATAATAATTCGATAATTTACTCGGTGTTTTAATTCCTTAACTTGAAAACAAGGTGAGTAAAAGCATTAAATTTAACCAATTTAATTTTTATATGACTAGAATATCAATGAGGCAGATTCAATCACTAATGAGTCATAGACTATGGTCATTTCTAGGTAATTTCAAAATAAAGATCTGAGTTCAATTCTAATGGTTATGATCTGAGTTGAATGACCATGATAATGCAAGTCACTCAGTTAATATAAATGCAATTCCTTGGTAACCTTGGTATGAAGTCAAGTTAAATCATCCAAAAATTAAAAATTAATTATACAGAGATACAAGGTAAATCATACATGTTAAATCCCTTGAAACACTACACTCTTTTTTTGGTAATTACTCCTAGAATTTGTGTTTTCCTCCTCCCTTTCTATCCTCCTTTTTCTCCAAATAAAGTAATCCCCCCGACTTATTTTATTTCTTCCACTTATTACTTTCCTCCTTCATCCACTTGAAGAGAAAAATCTCTGCCCATTCATGAAAGTCGTTGTGATGCTTATCATCCTTGACCTTGTATCTGGATTTAGGTTAAAGTTGCTCCCCTTTCTGCATTTGCATTCTATGTAAACAAGAAGAATTTAGAGACATGGAGCTATTTATACTGTCCAATCATAATTGCAAAGGTTGTTTGTGCTCATTATTTCCTCCCTCTTCCATTATATATTTGAATGTGGTGAGTCATTGCTTAACTCCATTAATACTCTTGGCAACTTTTAAGTTG